>JAEHOE010000216.1:0-122547 GCA_016858145.1 Edaphochlamys debaryana | reverse complement strand
CCCTCCCCTCCCCTCCCCTCCCCTCCCCCTCCCCTCCCCTCCCCTCCCCTCCCCTCCCTCCCCTCCCCTCCCCTCCCCTCCCCTCCCCTCCCTCCCCTCCCCTCCCCTCCCCTCCCCTCCCCTCCCCTCCCCTCCCCTCCCCTCCCCTCCCCTCCCCTCCCCTCCCCTCCCCTACCCATCCCTCCCTCCCCTCCCCTCCCCTCCCCTCCCCTCCCCTCCCCCTCCCCTCCCCTCCCCTGCCTGCGGGATTGCTGTCAGTTGCTGGTCCGGGCGTGTGCCAGGCCGGTTGGGGAGAGGATGGGAAGGAGTTAGGAGAGGGACAGTGAACTCCTGCACACGTCCTCTTGCCGTCGGCGCCTCCCCTCCGCCCCAGCTTCCAACCTTCAGGCAGCCCTCCCCTCCCCCATTCCACCCCCCTCCCCCAGCGTCCTCAGGTCGACTCCGTCCAGCATCCCTCCCTCCCCCCTCCCCCCCTGTCAGGTATTTCCGCCCCTGTCAGGGATCCCGCCCCTGTCAGGTACCCTTTCCCCCTCACCCAGCGTCCTCAGGTCGACTCCGTCCAGAAGCATGCGCCCGCACTGGGGCTCCACCAGCCTTGGGGGGGGGGGGAGGGGGAGGTAAGGGGTTCAAGGATGAGGCGGGGAGGGATTCGCAGAGGTTGGCGGGGCGCCGCAGAACGGCAACTGCGGTGAGCAGTCGTCCCAGTCGCCCCCCACGAGACACCGCCCGCCTGTAACCCCTTACCCCTAACCGCCAAACCTTCTCTTCCTCTTCGGTTCGCGCAATGCGTCAAACGATCACCCCCTTTACCATCTCTACCCCCCCCCCCCAAACACACACATACACACCTGAACAGCGCCACGATGAGGGAGCTCTTGCCGCTGCCCGTGCGCCCCACGATGCCCACCTTCTGCCCATCACGGACCTGACAGGGGGGGGAGGGGGGGCAAGGGGGCGAGGGGAAAAGGGGAGTTGGAGGGGCTACGGGAAGAAGAGGTTCGGACCGCGCCCATCACACTCCAATCCCTTCCAACACCCCGCCACCCCACCCTTAACTCCACCTTAAATCTGACCTCCCCCACCCCACCACCCCGCCACCCCACCTTGAAGCTGACGCCCTTGAGCACTGGCTCCAGCCCCGGCCTTTGGGGGGGGGAGTCGATAGGGGTTGCGTCAGGGTGCAGAGAGGGCATGCCCGATACCAGAAACCGGGACCCAGCCTGTGTGGCCCACGGCTGATCAGCGCACGCTATGTGGCCCCACAACCGCTCCCCCACAACACACCATGCCGCCTTGCCCTTGTCCTCCCCATTTCGCCCCCCCCCCCCGCCTTCCCCCCTCTCATCCCCCCCCCCCACCGGTACGCCATCCACACGTCCTGGAACTCAAAGGCGCCGCTGGAGGGCCAGGGGGGCCGGCCGGGGGCCGGGGGGGGAGGCGGCCGGGCAGCCTGGGGGGTGCAGGGGGTGGGGCAGGCTGGTGGGTACCAGGGCCACACAAGGGGATAGGGGCAGGTGTGGCGCGAAGGACTGGACGAGGGGAAGGCGCAGAACCGCGTAAAGCAGGGCCCCGATCTCGACAGAGAACCATCTGAACAGCAGTCCAGCTTTGCTACAGCATTTCTGGCATTCGTCGAAGGGCTCTCCCCCCATGTCTTACCCTCCCATCAGGTTCAAACACCCCCCGGCCCCCACACCCCACCTCCGCCGTTGTCTCCTCGGGCGCAAGGTGCGCGTACGCCAGCAGCCGCTCCACGCCCCCCTCCCGCCCATACACACACACGCCCTGGCACCCGCCTCCGTCCCCCCGCTCCCCCCACCTCCTCCGTGGTCTCCTCGGGCGCAAGGTGCGCGTACGCCAGCAGCCGCTCCACGGCGTTGTAGCGGGACTCGACCAGGGCAGAGACCTGGGGGGGGGAGGGGGGCCGCAGAAAGGACTCGTGCTTACCATCCCCTCTCCCACCAAGTATCACTCCCATGCAAAACACACCCTCTTCCCCCCCCCCCCCTCCCTCTTCCCCCCCGCCCCCACCTTGACCGCGTAGTTCAAGAAGGCGGTCATGTCGATGGCCTCGGACAGCGCCGACACACGCACACGTGCAAAACACACCCTCTTCCCCCCCCCTCTCCCCCTCTTCCCCCCCCGCCCCCACCTTGACCGCGTAGTTCAAAAAGGCGGTCATGTCGATGGCCTCGGACAGCGCCGACACACGCACACGTGCAAAACACACCTTCTTCCCCCCCCCCTCCTCCCTCTTCCCCCCCCCCCCCACCTTGACCGCGTAGTTCAAGAAGGCGGTCATGTCGATGGCCTCGGACAGCGCCAGCGCCACCAGTGCGGGCGAGGCGGCCCCCGTGAGGCCCACGTTGATGAGCGCCACGGCCAGCACGATGGTGGCCCCCATGAGGTCCAGCCTGGTGTGTGTGTGTGTGGAAAGGGGGGATGTTCAAGTATGTTGAGAAGAAGAGATACATGAGGACGAAAGGCGAGGGCGTGGTTGCAAATGCATGTTGATGAGCGGCCCTCCTCACCCCACCCTCCGATGGCACCCCACACATCTGCGATACGCTCGCAGGGGTGCCCTTTGGGCCTTCATCATGGTAGTCTCCACACACACACAGATACCCCCCCCCCCATCCTGACCACCCTGAGCCCACCCACCTGAGCCCCAGCCACTCGTCCGCCACCCGTGCGTTGTAGTAGGCCGTGGCGTTGACGTCCACCATGGCCTCGTGCCGGGCCTTGAACCTGGGTGGGTGGGTGGGTAGGAGGACGGTGATGCACGTGGCACCGAGCAGGGGTGCAGCCCGACTCCGGCCCCGCCACCGCCCCGCACCCGTTCGGCCGTCCCGCCCAAATCCGGTGCCCCCGTGTTCCTCCTGTACAGCCCTCAACTCTCCCTCCTCTCCGTTCATTACTCGAAAAAATACCCCTACTATCCCCCCCTCTCCCCCCCCCCTTCGCCGCCCTCTCTCCCCCCTTCGCCCCGGGCGCATCGGGCTCGCTGGCTGCCGCTCTATCTCTTCCTCCGCTCTCCGATGCTCCGAAAATCACCCCCTTCGCCCCCCCCTCCCCCCCCCCTCTCCTCTCCCCCCCCCCCCCCCCCCCCTCACCGCTCCTGCATCCTGAACGCCCGGATCGTGTCCAGCCCCGCCATGGTCTCCGCCAGGTTGGCGAACACGGGGGAGCGGGAGACGCTGTCCAGGCGCTGGGGGGGGAGGCAAGAGAGGCAAGAGGGGCCAGAGGGGGAGGGGGGATGACGTAAGGGGCGTAGGGGGGAGGCTGGCAAACACGGGGGAGCGGGAGACGCTGTCCAGGCGCTGGGGGGGGGGCAAGAGGGGCCAGAGCGGGGATGACGTAAGGGGCGGAGGTTGGAATGCCAACGGGGGTGGTGGGGATCACCGCTGGAGTTTAGGGCTGTGGGGCCTATCAGGCGTCAACCGGTACACATGTCGACCGAGCAGCCCCCATGACACCCCTTCACGCATCCCCCCACACCTGCAGCTCGATGGAAGTGCGCCTACCGGGGGGCCGGCCGGGGGAAGTGAAAGGAGGGTTAAAACAATGGTCGTCAAAAGTCATGAAGCCGGGCGGTGCGACACGGGAAGAGGAGTTGCTCCCTGCCCCCTTAGCACCACCACCATTTGGCCCCCCCGCGTGCCCCCCCCCCGTCCTCCCCGCTGCCCCCCCCGTCCTCCCCGCTGCCCCCCCTCGGCGCGATCCCGCTCAGCAACAAATCCCCCCCTCCCCCCACACACACCTGAAGTACTTCTGCAAGGCGAAGTAGATGACCATGAGGGGCACCACCACACCTTGGGGGAGGGGGCGAGGGAAGGAGGGGGAAGAACTGAGAAAGGCGGGCCACGCGCAGCCTGAGCCCAAAGAGAGGGGTAGCTCTCTTGCGCTTGCGTGACCCCAACTCTAGGCCCTAACGGAGCGTGGGTCATCGCGTATGTAACTGTATCTGTATCTGTAGAGCCCAAACCCCTCCAGTCCCACCGTCCACCCTCCACACACACAAACCCCCACGCCCCAGGCGGGCTGCAGGTAGCACCCCCCTGCCCCCATTCCCCCCTCCCCCCATTCCCCCCTCCCCCCATTCCCCATTGCCCCCTCGCCCCGCTCCCCCCACGCACCCACGAAGGCCGGCTGCAGGTAGCAGAGGAAGGCCAGAGTAGCAATCAGCCGCATCACACAGTTGCCCTGAGGGGGAGGGGAGGGTGGGGGTCAGGACCAAGGGGAGATGCGAGTCAGCACACGTGCACACGCACACGCCCATACACACACGTGATACCCATCCATCACACAGTTGCCCTGAGGGGGAGGGGAGGGTGGGGGTCAGGACCAAGGGGAGATGCGAGTCAGCACACGTGCACACGCACACGCCCATACACACACGTGATACCCATCCATCACACAGTTGCCCTGAGGGGGAGGGGAGGGTGGGGGTCAGGACCAAGGGGAGATGCGAGTCAGCACACGTGCACACGCACACGCCCATACACACACGTGATACCCATCCATCACACAGTTGCCCTGAGGGGGAGGGGAGGGTGGGGGTCAGGACCAAGGGGAGATGCGAGTCAGCACACGTGCACACGCACACGCCCATACACACACGTGATACCCATCCATCACACAGTTGCCCTGAGGGGGAGGGGAGGGTGGGGGTCAGGACCAAGGGGAGATGCGAGTCAGCACACGTGCACACGCACACGCCCATACACACACGTGATACCCATCCATCACACAGTTGCCCTGAGGGGGAGGGGAGGGTGGGGGTCAGGACCAAGGGGAGATGCGAGTCAGCACACGTGCACACGCACACGCCCATACACACACGTGATACCCATCCATCACACAGTTGCCCTTTGGGTGGGGGATAGAGGGAGGGGTTCAGGAGCGGGAGGGGTGAACGAGAGTGAGGAGTGCCGAGGAGGTTGTAACCATGCCAACGCGCGGAGTGCGGGGGCCCAAACTCCGCCACGCGCACACGCACACGCCGATACACACACCCATTACCCCTCCGCCCCCCCAGTCTCCCCCCCCCCCCGCCCCCCAACCCACCAGCTGCTGCTGGTACATGGCCAGGTTGTAGTCCATCTCGTCCACATCACGTGACAGGCGGTTGAGGATCCTGTCGGGGTGGTTTGGGACGAGCATGCACGTGACACCCTGGTGGCAGAAACAACACCCAACCACCTGACCACAGGCATCGGACAGCTAGAGCTGGCCACGAACAGATTGGGCCATACCACACACAGCGATCAGCAGCATCATGCGAGCAGCCATACACACACACGCCCCGGCACCCCCCTCCGCTCCCCAATTCCCCCACCTGCCAAAGGGCGTGGCCTCGAAGAAGGACAGCGCCGTGAGGGTGCCACCCGCCACGCCCCCAACACACACACACACACACGCCGACCCTACGTATCCTAACCACACAACCTGACAAACCCCCTCCGCCACCCCACCTGCCCACGGGCGTGGCCTCGAAGAAGGACAGCGGTGCCGCCAGCAGCGCCGTGAGGGTGCGGGCGTGGAGCAGGCGGGAGGCCCGGTAGGAGCTGCGGGGGGGGGGGGTGTTGAAGCATGCGGGGGGGCGGGTGACACGTGAGCGGGAAAGCACGGGTACGCCGTAGAGCGTGTGGGGGCTGAAGGCGGGGTGGAGGCCGGGTGTGTGGGCGGGGGTGGGTGGGTGGGTGAAGTTGGGATGGGGTGCGCAGGCCTGGACACGCCGGCCGGCTCCAGTCCCCCCGGCTGCCGGCCCAACCACACTGCCACAGGCCCACAGGTCGTCGGCCGTCACCCCGGGCCCAGCAAGCCCTCCCACAGTACCCATAACCCCAACCCCCCCTTACTCACCCCAGGTTGTTGGTGGTTGATCTGCACAGCGTCGCGATGCCGTACGCCAGGCCCAGGCCCAGGTAAACGGCCGAGAAGCGGCCCAGGCCCCCCCGGGCCCCGCCGCCCGCGGGCCCCGCCCCCTCCCGCTCCGACGCCTCTTGGGCCCGGGACCAGGCGGCCAGCCAGGCGTTGGTGGCTATGCGTGTGCCCTGACAGGGGGGGGAGAGGGCAGGGGGGGAGGATGAGAGGTATGGGGCGAGGAGAGATGCGAGAGAGAGAGATGCGGCCAGCCAGGCGTTGGTGGCTATGCGTGTGCCCTGACAGGGGGGGGAGAGGGTAGGGGGGGAGGATGAGAGGTATGGGGCGAGGAGAGATGCGAGAGAGAGAGATGCGGCCAGCCAGGCGTTGGTGGCTATGCGTGTGCCCTGTCAGGGGGGGGAGAGGGTAGGGGGGGAGGGTGAGAGGTGAAGAGGTGAAGAGGGGGGAGGGCGCCGTCGACCTCCACGCCCTGAGGGAACCGGTACGCAGCATCCAGACCTCCTCCCCTCCCCCCCTGAGCCTTCCCCCATCCCCCACCCTGCCACAGCCCCCCTCCCTCATCGCCCCCCCCCACCTGCTCCGCCGCCCAGAACAGGACCATGGCCACCGCCGCCGCCGCATTGAAGGCGCCCAGGTAGGCCCCGTACACCCGCCACTTGACCTGGGGGGGGGGGGGAGAGGGGACGGGGGTGATAAGGAGCAGCGGGGGTTCTGGGGAAGGCGGCCTCGGAGCCCTCTGTGCGGCTCCGTCGGAGGCCTGCCCCCCATTCCCCAACCCAGCCCCTGACCCGCGTGCCCCTGCCTGCTCCCCACCTGCCCCAGCTCCAACGCTCCTTGTCCGTGATGCGCCCCCCTTATCGACAACACCCTCCCCACCCACGTAACCCACCCCTCCTCCCACCCCGCTTCCCACCTGCCCTCTCCCTAGACCCCTCTGCCCCCATCATACTTCCCTACCCAACATCCCCCCCCCCCACACACACCAATCCCCACCTGCCCAAGCTCTCGGTCCTCCTTGTCCGTGATGCGCCCCTTACGAGCCGCCTCGGGGCCCGCACCCGCCGCCAGGGATGACCCCGCCGCCGCCTCCACCGCCGCCGCCGCCGCGCCGCCCTGGCCCTTGCCGCTGCCGCCGCCGCCGCTGCCGCCGCCGCCGCCGCTGCCGCGCAGAAGGTCCGCGTAAGTGGCAGTGGACAGCCGCCACCCGCCACCCCCCGAACCGCCGCCGCGGCCGCCGCCGCCGCCGCCGCTGGCGACGGAGGAGCGAGACAGCGGCGACGACGGGCAGCCTGCCGCCGCCGCTGGCCCTGCCGCCGCCGCCGCCGATGCCGTCGACGTCGTGCCGGGGCCGAGCAGCGGCCGCGACTCGTCGCTGCCGCGGCGGCTGCCCCTGCCGCCGCCGCCGCCGCTGCCGCCACGGCCGCCGCCGCCGCCGCCGAGGGCTGTGTCACTGCCGCTGCTGCCGCCGCCGCCGCCGTCGCTGAGTCGGGCCAGGGACCCCATGGCTTCGTTGCCCTCATCCAGGTCTGGCATGTGTGCGGACCTGACAGGGGGGGGAGGGAGGGACAGGTGGGAGGGGGAGGGATAGGCAGGCGACAGTTAGGACGGGTGGGAGGGGCAGTTCTCCTGCCTCCGCGATTAGCGCCCCACAAGCAAGGCTTACGCATAACACCTCATACCAACGTCCAGCCCTGCACCGCCCCACGCCACCCCTTCACCCACCTCCTCGGCACCGCCGCCGCCGCCGCCCTCGCCAGCTCCACGGAAGCCCGCCGCGCCGCCGCCGACCGAGTCGACACCCCGTGCGCCGCCGACGGCAGCCCCTGCAGGCCGGGGACCGTCGGCGACGGCAGCGGCATGCCGCCGCCGCCAGCGGCGGCGGCGGCGGCGGCGGCAGGCCAGGCGGGGAGCTCCAGGCCCAGCGCCGCCGCCGCCGCCGAGCGGCCGGCGCCGCTGCCGAATGCGCCGGCGCCGCTGCTGCCGCCGCCGCTGCCGCCGGAGGCGGCGGCAGGGTCGGGACTGACGGCGGCGGCGGCGCCGTTGGCGGCGGTCGGTGACGGCGCGACAGCGCCGGAGGTGGCTCGCGACAGCGCCGCAGCGGGGGAGGCGCCGGCGGAAGTTGAAGGGTCGGCGGAAGTTGAAGCGGCGCCGGCCTGCGACGTCCGCTCCCGGCGGGAGGCCCTGACGGCGGCGGCCAGGGCGGCGCGGGTGCGGGAGGCGCGGTCCCCCCGCGCCGCCGGCGGCGCCGTGATGGACACGACGGGGCCGGCGGCGGGGATGGAGCGGGAGGGGCTGAGGCCGGGCAGCGGGGAGGGCTCCTCGTCGCTCGACACGTCAGCATCCGAGTCGTAATAGATCTCATCCGGGTTGATCTCGATCTCGTCCGGATCGAAGCTGGATCCGGTTCCGTCGCCCGTCGGCCGGCTTCCTCGCCTGAATCCCGCCGCCGCCTGCTCGACCTCCGCCGGCGGCGGCGGCGGCGGCAGATTCGGATCCGTCGGCGGCGCGCCGGCGCCGCTGACCCGCATCGGCGGCGCAATCGAGCCGCCACCGTCGATAGACGCGCCGCCGCCGCCAGACGCACCGCCGCCGCCGCCGCCGACCCACATGGAGCCGCGGCCGCCGTCGCCCGCGGGCCGCGGCGCAGCGGGGGGCAGGGGCGGGGCGGGGCCGGGGCCGGGGGCGGGGCCGGGCACGAGGGGTTGCGTGCCGGGGGAGTAGGGGGGCGAGCGGGGCGGTGACTCGTAGGGCGGCGGCGGGCCGAAGTCGATTGACCGACGTGCGGAAACAAGGGCCGGCGGCAGGGCGGCGGCGGCGGCGGCGGCGACGTGTGCCGGCGGCGGCGGCGGCGGCGGCGGGTGGGGCCCCGGCTCGCTCGAGAGCCGCGAGCGCTGCGGCGGCGGCCGCAGCGGCGATGGGCTCGGGGACGGTGAGGACCCTGCCGCCGCCGCCGCCGCTGCCGCCGCCGCCGCCGCCCCCGGCCCGGGAGTCGGGACCGTCACGGACGGCCGTAGCGGCGACGCCGGGCGCAGGGGCGACGGCGGCGCCACCGCGTGCCCGTGGCGGCGCAGCGGCGACGGGAACCCGCCAGGCGCTGTCGCCGCCGCTGCCGCCGCCGGGCCGGCGGCGCCGCCGGCGGGCGAGTGGCCGTGGGTGTGAGTGTGGGTGTGTTGGGTGTGGGTAGGGGGGGCGCCGCCGTGTGATGCGCTCTGGCGGGTGCGCAGGGGGGGCAGGGCCCCGTCCGCGGTCCCCGGAAACAGGGGATCGAGAGCGGATGGGGAGGGGGATGGGGAGGGAGCGGAGCGCAGCGGCGACGGCAGCGGCTGTTGCGGCGGTGTGGGGTACTTGGGGGTGACTTCCGTTGTGCTGGCGGCGCCGCTGGGGCCTGTGGGGGTGGGCGTGTCCCAAGGCCCCGGCGGCAGCGGCGGCCGGCCCCGGCGGCCGCCGCCGCCGCCAGCCCGGCCTGCCGCCTCCGCCTCTGCCTCCGCCTCCGCTGCGCTGTCGTCGCCCCACTCCTGGTCCTGATCAGTGGTCTGGGCAAGGGGGAATGGTATGGAGAGGAGAGCGTTTAGGGGGATAGCGAACGGATTCTAGGTTTGTGGTACCCCTCGTCAGAGAGGGGCGGGGCACACACACGCCCCCCCCGATGTTGATCCCTCCGCACCCCCCCCCTGCTGGGCCTTGAACTCGTCCGAGCAGGGACCATCCCCGCTCCCCCCCACCAAAACACACACGCCCCCCCTGTTTACCCCTCCGCCCCCCCCCGCACACACCTGCTGCGCCTTGAACTCGTCCAACAGGGAGGCGAAGAGGGGCTCCTGGAGCACAGCGTGGTAGGGGCCCTGGGCGGGACAGGGGGAGGGGGTTGCCAAAGCGTGTGTGTGTATGGAGGCAGGGAGGCGAACAGGGGCTTTTGGAGCACAGCGTGGTAGGGGCCCTGGGGGGGGGGGGAGAAGGGGCAAGGGGCGACAGTCTTGCACGCAAATGGAGAGGGGGAGAAGGGGACGGGGTCAAGAGGGGAGGAGTGGGGAACCCGGGGGCGGCGGCAAGGGCAGGGGCGCAGCTGAGGCCGTGGGGGAGTTGGGGCCCAGGCAGACTGAGCCGCCTGGCCAGCAGCGGCCAGTGCCTCCTCCCCCCCACCTGCCCCAGTCTTCCCCTCCCAAGATCCCACCTGTACGACAATCTCGCCCCCGTCCATGACCACCACTCGGTCACACATGGGCAGATACTGTACGGCATTGGTCACCTGTAGGGGTAAAGGGGCGGGGGGAAAAGGGTTTCAAGCTTTTTCCCTTTATACCCCAATCATACCTTAAGATCCAAGCGCAGGGATGAGACAGCGGGGCAGAGGGTTACCCACGCCCTAACCTCCCAAACCCCAAAACCCCACCCACCAGCAGCACCGCCGCCCCCGCCAGCGCCCCCCGGATGAGGCGGCGGAAGATGTGCGCCCCCACGTGCACGTCCACGGCCGCCAGGGGGTCGTCCAGCAGGTATATGTCTGCCTCCTGTCAGGGGGGGAGAGGGAGGGGCAGAGGGAGGGAGGGAGGGGGGTTGTGAGAGGGAGGTGTGAAAGGACGCAGCCATGCCTGTCCCCCCTCCCTTTCCCAAACCCCTTCACCCGCCCCCAGATCCCCTCCCCTCCCTGGTATCTGGCACATCGCTCATGCCAGCAACTTAGCCCCCTCCCACCTTCGCCCTGCCCACCCTCCTCTCGCCCCTTCCCTCCCCTCCCTAGCACCTGGTACATTGCCCTCGCCAGTGCCAGCCGCTGCTTCTGCCCCCCGCTCAGGTTGACGCCCTTCTCTCCGATCTCTGTGTCCCGGCCGGCGGGGAGGAGGGCCAGGTCGGGGGCGAGGGCGCAGGCCTGTAGGGGGGGTGAGAGGGAGGGGGGGAGGGGGAGGTGAAGGGGGAGCGTAAAGCAGGCAGAGAGGGGAGGGGACAGCGGGGAGGAGCGCCAGCTTGGGGGGCGGGGGCGGGGGCGGGGGCGGGGGTTTGCGCTGAGGTTGAGGGTGGATGGGCGGGCTGTGGCGTGGGGATTATACGCCCGAGCTTAGCACACCAGAGCAATGCCACTGAACCACCCCAGCCGTAACCGAACCCTGAACCTCCCAGGCACCCCACGCAGGCACCACCACCCCTCCCCTCTCACCTCGACGCATCTCCCCCACTTGGCCTCGTCCAGGCGCCGCCCCAGCGTCACGTTCTCCAGCACCGTGGCGTTGATGATCCAGGCCTGGGGGGGGGGCGGAGGCAAGAGGGATGGGGGGGGGGCAAGAGGGGCGGAGGTGAGGAGGTGAGGAGGGGGGAGGCAAGATGGGTAGGGGGCAATGATGGGAGGATGGGGCGCGGGTCTGCCGAACCCAACGCCGTCAAGCGCCTCACCCACCCCCCGGGCCCCGACAGGCCCACCCAGGCCCACCCCCACCAGGCCCACCGGGCCCACACCCCGGGCCCACCTGCTGCGCCACGTAGGCCACCCGTCCGCCCAGGCCCACCAGGCCGCTGGGCCCCAGGTCCGCCTCCATCTCCCCCAGCGCCGCGGCCAGGAGGGAGGACTTGCCCGCCCCCACCCGCCCCACCACCGCCACCAGCTCCCCTAGCCGGACCTGACAGGGGGCAGGAGGGAGGGGGGAGAGGGAGGGAGGGGAGAGGGAGTCTGCGAAGGGGGTCTGCGGGTGTCCCAAGCGCCCTCGAACTGAAGCTGCTCGTTCCCGGCAGCGAGCCCGCACCCAATGACTCTGCCCCCTGCACTCTCAGGCCCAGCCCTCCGCCCCCACACCCTTCCAAAGACCGCCGCCAAGATCCCCGGTCCCACCCGCAGATCGATGCCGTACAGCGCGAAGGGGCCCCCGGGGGTGGTGGGGCTGAAGGGCAGCTCCAGCCACCCACTGCCGGGGCCGCCGGCCTCGCCCTCGCCCTCGCCGCCGCCGCCACCAGTCCCGTCGCCCTCTTCGCCGCCGCCGCCGCCGCCACCGCCGCCAGGCTTGCCCCTTGCGCCGCCGCTGCCGCCCTTGTCCGCCTCATGAGCGGAGTCGTTTGGGAGGCGCAGACGCAAAGAGGCGTGGGGCCTCAGCAATCCCATATCCCCGCGGCCGCCGCCGCCGCCGCCAGCGGCGACGGCGCTGTCAGGTCCGGTGCTGCTGCCCGTCGTGTCGGCGGCAATCAGCCGCAGCCGGTCGTCGTTCTCGGCGGCTGCCGCCGCCGCCGTCGCGCCGCCGTCCCCTCGCGTGTCGTCCTCCCCCCCGCTGGTGCTCCCCGGGCCCCCCTCCTTGGCGCTACTGCTGCCCACGCCGCCGCCGAGCAGTCGCGACCGCTCGTCTTCCTCGTCCTCCCCCTCCGTCCCCTCGTCTCCCCCCGCCCCCGCCACGGCCCCGGGGCCCCCGAGCGCTCGGCCGAAGAACCCCCGGCCCCCGCCCCCGCCTCCGCCGCCCCCGCCCCTCCCGCCGCCAGCACCCCCTCCCCTCCCCGCGGCGGCGCCGGCGGCGCCGGCGCCGGCGGCAGGGCTGGCGGCGGCGGTGGCGGAGGCGGACTCGCAGGGCCGGTCCAGGTCCCGGCGGCGGGTCAGGGCCCGCTGCAGCCGCACCCCCAGAGCCGCTGCCCCCACCGCCAGGGACTCCCCGGCTGCGTCCACCACCTGCGCGGGGTAAGGAGGGGATAGGGGGGGTGTCTGTTGCTGAGCGGGAACGCGCCGACGCCAGGGAGTCCTTGCATGGAGAGGTACATACCGCCGGATTGGGGGGGATAGAGGCTGTTTGGGGCGGTGTGCGGTTGAAGGGAGTGAGGGCTTTGAAGGCGGTTGCGGGGTGAGGAGGCATGTGGGCTGCAGGCCCCTTACCTTCGTCGCCTTTACCTAGCTTCGCCCCAACCCCGCCCCGACCCCTCAGCCCCAGCACAAACACGCCCTTGCCCCCTCACCTCCAGCAGTGGCCGAAAGCTCCGCACGCGCCGCAGCCCTCCTCCTCCTCCCGCCCCCGCCCCCACCCCCGCCCCCGCCCCCGCCCCTGCATCCGCGCCCTTGCCCTTCCGGGTCGCCTCCGGCGGTTCCCTCGCAACCGCCCAACGGAAAACCTCCCCCCTAACCGTCAGGCCCGGCTCGACCCCCGCCAGGCCCCCCCGGCTCCCGCGCGGGGTCCACGTGCCCGGCGGGCCCGCGCCGTGCCCACTGAACGACCCCAGGCCCAGCCCGGGCCCAGCTCCTGGGCCCGCCGCCGCCAAAAGGGCGGCGGTGACGCTGCTCGAGCGCTGGAGGCTGAAGGAGCCGGCGGCGCTGCCGGAGGCACTGACGCCGCCGCCGGGGCTGCCGCCGCCGCCGCCGCCGCCGCCGCCGCCGCCGCCAGAGGGGCCGGGGAAGACGCCGCCTTCGCTTCGGCCGAGGTTGTGGCGCCGTGCTAGGGCGGCGGCTGCGGACAGCAGGATGAAGGGGGCCGGAAGGGGGGACGGGGGGACTTGAGATAACTGGGAGGCAGAGGGCCCCCCCCCTCCCCGGCTGCCGCCTGCCGCCTGCCACTCACTCCAGGCGCCCCTCCCCATGCTCCAGACCATGCCCCACCCTCCCCCACCCTCCCCCACCCTCCCCCACCACTCCATCTGCCTGCAACAACGAACGAGCGCCACCCGGCTGCCGCCCCTAGAGCCCCCTACATCCCGCCCTCCCACCCCTCCCCAGCCATCCCCACCCTCCCCCGCCCACCCGCCAGCGCTGCCGCGGAGGAGGTGAAGGAGCGCAGGGCGGCCCGGGGCGAGGCACACCCCACCTCCGCCGCCAGAAGCACGGACAGGAGCGGCTGGGGGTTTTGTATTGGGGGACAGGGGCGGGGGTTCAGGAGCGGGGCGTCCGAGGTCAAAGGCGGCACAGAAGAGACACATGGCATTACCGTAGTCCCGCAGGCCGTCCTCCCAGCCTCAGCCTCGGGGACTGAGCGAGTGTCACCCCCACTGCCGGTCCTGTCCCCCGGCACCAGCACACGCCCCCTCCCCCCCTACCCCTACCCCCAGTGGCCCCACCTGAGGGGCGGGGGTGGTGCCGGTGGGCTGCATGATACGGGTCACGTAGTCCCTCTGTGTGGGTAGGGGGGGAACGGTAGAGGAAGGAAGTTGGGGACAAACCGCATTGGGGGAGGAGGGCATGAGGTAGAGCCGGCACGCCCGTTTCTCCACCTCTCTCCTTGTCCTTCTCAACTTAGGGGGGTTGAGGAGCCCAAACCGGCTCTATCTCTACCTCCTCCCCTGGCGGCAGAACCCCGTTTCCCCCCCTTTCCCTGCCCCCCCTTCCCTGCCCCCCCTCCACCCCCTTCCCCCCTTTTCCCTGCCCCTCCTTCCCTGCCCCCCCTCCCCCCCACCCCACCTGCTCCTCCGCCGCCATGAAGGCAGTGATGCGGCGGGCGCTCACCACAGCTGCACCCAACTGGGGAGGGGGGTGGTTGCACGGTTGTTGGTTGGCGGTTGTTGGTTGGCAGGTTCGGGGTCCCTTTTGCCAGGCACAGGCACACCATGGTCGCTCGCCGCATTGCTCGTCGGTACACCCCGCCCTCGCCCCCATCCACCAGGCGGGTCCGAGCGCGTTCGCCCCCCCCTCCCCCCCCGCCCCCCGCGCGCAGCAGTACCGTAGTCCCGCTGCTGCGCCCCTTCCCCGCTGACTCCCCCCATTCCCCCGCCCTTCTCCCCCCCGCCCCCATCCCCCCCTCTCACCTCCACCAGGCCGGTCGACAGGGTGAGCAGGGGGAAGCGCATGATCTGGAACAGCACCAGGCTGGAGAAGACCCGGGCGGCGGTGAGGGCCTATGTGTGAGGGGGGGAGGGATTACGTAAGGGGAGGAGGGAGGCATGAGGGGGGAGCAGCACCAGGCTGGAGAAGACCCGGGCGGCGGTGAGGGTCTACGTGTGAGGAGGCAAGGGGGAGGGGGGGATGACGCAAGGGGGAGTGGGAGGAGAGGGATGGAGGAGAGAAGGGAATGGGGGCATACGCGGCAGGGCCCACCCCGCCAACATACGCAGCATCCTCCACCTCGGGATCAGTCACCCCTCCTCCGCTTTCACCTCTGGGTTAGTCAACCCCCCCCTCACCTCTGGGTTAGTCAGCCCCCCCCCTCACCTCTGGGTTAGTCAGCCCCACGGCCAGGAAGCTGAGCACCCCCGCCAGCTGGGGCAGCACGTAGAGCAGGGTCTGCATGGCCACCTGCGGGGGGGGGGGTAGGGGTGACAGGGGGGGGGGGGGGGGGGTAGAGGGTAAGAGGTTAAGGGGCACAAGGGGACTGAGGGGGTAGGGCCTCCACCGACCCAAGGACAGGCAAGCGCATCATAGCCTCAACGCTCCCGCGCACCCCTTGAGGCCGCACCCTTTGAAGAACGCCCTCTCACCCATGGCCCGTCACTAGCCCCGCCACATCCGGCTGGGCCCCTCCCCTACACACGCTCCCCCCTCCCCCCGGGCTTTCGGTTCCGTATCTTAGACCGGCCGACTAATCACCGCGCCTACGCTTTTCTTGGCCTTTACACGAGCAGCCCTGAACACGCTCCCCCCTCCCCACACACGCTTACCCCCACACACACCCCTCCCCCCTCCCCCCACCTTGGACGGAATCATGCGGCGGAGGGCGAGCAGCTCGTCGGCCCTTGGGGGCGGGTTGGGGGGGGGAGGGGAGGGGGGGAGGAGAGGCGACCGTGGCAGCTCAGGCTTGGACGCGGGCAGACCTCAGCTGGCCCCCTCCCCGCCCATTTCCCCCGTCTCCTCCGCGCCTCCGGAGCAGGTAAGCCCCAGCCCAAACTGGCGCTCCCCTCCCCTCCCTTCCCGTCCCGCTCAGCAACAAACACCCTGCCCCCCCACCCCCCCACCCCCCCCCACCTCCAGCTCCGTATCTCCACCCCTCCACCCCACCCCCCACCCCCCCACACCTCCAGCTCCGTATCTCCTCCGCCTGCGGCTGCTCCCAGTGGTACATCTTGATCACCCGCACACCCGCCAGGAACTGGCCCACCTGTGAAGGAGAGGGGGGGGAGGCAAGAGGGGAGGCAAGAGGGGGGGAGGGTTGGGGAAGGGAGGGTTTGGCGGGGGAGGTGTATGACACGGTGGTATGACACGGTGGTATGATGCGCACACCCGCCAGGAACTGGCCCACCTGGGAGGAGGGGGAGAGGTGAGGGGAGGATTAGGAGGGAAGACGAGGAGAATGGGTCTCAAAAGACCTCGAAAGACCCCCAAACAACCCTCGACCAAACGCCGCCGCCAGCACTGCCCCACCCCAAGCTGCGTGGCCAAGCCCCTAATGAAAGGCTGTCCCCCCCTCCACCCTTCGCCCCTCCCCTGCCCCCCTCCTCCCCCTCCCCACCAGCTTCATGCGCCCATCTGAGGCCTTGAGCATCTCATTGCGGTGCTTCTGGGGGGGGGGGGGGAAGGGGGGGGAAGGGGGGGGGGAAAGAAAGCAAAGGTGAGGTAAGGAAGGGTGACTCCGGGGCAGCAGTATCTACCGCAAACCGCTCCTCACCCAGAACCTTTCCCTTTGCCGATCTGCCCTGGCCCCCCCATCCCATCCCCCCCCCTTGCCCCCCCCCCTCTTGCCTGTGTGGCCCTCACAGCCAGGTTGGATACGGGGGTGGACAGAAGCAGCACCCCCAGACCCACAATGGTGGCCCACCTGACGGGGTGGGAGGGGGGAGGAGAGGGGTGGGTGTGTGGGAGGGGAGGGGCAAAGCGGTGAAGTGGCCCGTGCGGTGCCGGTGCGGTACCCCCCCCCTCTCCTGGACGCTGACGCTCGGGCAGCCCGAGTCGCCTGCCCCAAGGAGACAAGGAGGCCGCCCCCCAGACTTGGAAACGCTTGGGCCCATACCCACCCGATCTGGAACCAGGGCAGGGTCAGGGGTGCATGGAAGCTCCCCCACGCACCAAACACACACGCCTGCCCCCCCACCCCCCCTGGCCCCCACCGCCCCCACCCGATCTGGAACCAGAGTAGGGTGAGCGACGCCGCCACCGCCACGGGTGCAACCGCAATGAAGGACAGCTGGGGGTACAGGAAGTCGCATATCTTGGCGACTGGGGGGTGGATGGGGGGTGAGGAGAGGGAGGAAGGTGGGAGGGGATGAGGTGGGGTTGGGTGTGGGCCTGAGGTGGGAACGTTTGGCCTACGGTCGGAACGGGACCGGGCCCTGCACGCCAGCATCTGTCACCCCGGCCCCATCCCAGGGCCCCCCGTGCCCTGCGACGGTGGCGTGGCCCTCCCCTACCCCACCCGTCCACCCTTGCACACATTTGCCATCCCCCTCCCCCCCTTGCCACCCCTTTCACCCCCCCGCCTCCCCTTCCAACCCTTTCACCCCTCCCTTCCCCTCCTCCCTTCGCTGAGCTCTGGTCTTCACGAGGCCACCCCCCCACCCCCCACCTTGCCAACCCCCCCCCTCTCCCACTCCCCTTCCTTCCACCCTCCCTCTACCCCCCACTCTCACCGTCCGCACTCACCAGTTTGGCCGGCCCCCCTGCTGGGCAGCCCTCTCCGTCCTTCCGCCTTCCCCCTCCCCTCACCCCCCCCCCCCCCTACCCTGCTCCCTCCCCCCCACACCCTCCCCCTCTCCCCCCCCTCACCGTCCGCGCTCATCAGGTTGACCACCCTGCCGCTGGGCAGCGCCGCCCTCGCCCCCGCGGACAGGCGCAGGCACTTGCGGTACACGGCCGCGGCCAGCTGGGAGCGGAGGGCGATCTGGGGGGGAGGGGGGGAGAGGGTAAGGGGGGAGAGGGGAAGGGGGGGTGGGAGTGCTTTGCTGAGCGGGCGCCACCCCACCTGGATCCAGGTCAGGCCCCCCACCCCATCCCGGGATGGGTCCCCACATGGATCCGGATCACGCCCACCACCCGGTCACCCCCCACCTGGATTCGGATCATGCCCAGCTGGCTCTGCGCCTTGCACAGGGATCCCACCAGGGGGGACAGGAAGAGGCCCACGGGGAGGAGCCAGATGCGGCGACCGGCTAGGAGGGGGGGGGGAAGAGGAGTGGGGTCAGGGAGGGGAGGCGCACAGCCACGACAGAGGGCGAGGGGTACACAGGGCAGGCGGGGGTGCGCCAGCGGGGGTCGGGGCTGTGGCTTGGCAGGCAGCGCAGGCGCACGCGGCCCTGCCCGGCTGCCCCCCCCCCCCGAACCCAGCTCGCGAGCCGGCCCCACCCGGGTTGCCCTCCGCCAGCAGAGCCGTGAGCGCCTGGGGGCGGCAGAGGGGGGCGGGAGGGGAGGGGAGAGGCGGGCGTGAGCATCAACTACCAACTACCAACTACCAACTACCAACCGAAAGACGCACGCACCATCACAGTCCCCGTCCGCAGCCGAGGCAGCCCTGACCGCCGCCAGGCGCCCCTCCCTCCCCCGCCCAAACCCGATCGTGCATCCGCCCCTCCTGCACTTCCCTGGCCTTCCCCTTCCTACACGTACACCCGCCCTTGTTCCACCCCCTTCCCTTACCCTCGTGCTCCCCATTGAACGACACCACCCCTCCCCTGCACGAACCCGCACGCCTGCGCCCTCCCTCCGCCCTCCAAACAACCCCCCATCCAACCCCCCCCCTCACCCCTCACTTCTCCGCCCCTCCCACAGAGCACCACCACCATCCCACCCCTCCCCACATGCAGCAGCACGCCCCCGTCCCCCCCTCTCCCCTTAACCCCCTTGCCCAGATCCTCCCCCGCTTCATCCCCCAAGTGCATGGTTACTCCCCTTCATCCCCCCCTCCCCTCCTCACGAGCAGCAGCAAAGGCTGTACGAACACACCCACGTCCCCCTCTCTTCCCTTCAGCCCCTTCCCCAATCATCCTCCGTTTATCCCCGCACGTGCAGGGTCACCCACCACACCCCGTTTCCCCCCCCCCCTTGCCATCCTCACGTGCAGCAGCACGGGCTGTACGAACACGCACGCCTGGTAGGCCATCATCAGGGCCAGGCTGCGCCTCAGCCCCGTGCCGTGCAGCCGCCAAACCAGCAGCATCAGCGCGTGTCCGTCGTACAGGTGCTGCTCGGGCGTGAAGGCGGGCGGTACGGCATCCGCCGTACCATGCCCCGCCCCCGCCCCCGCCCCTTGCCCTGCCCCGGCCGCCCCCGGTTTGGGGGTGTGGCTCGAGTCGGGGGCCAGGCTCGGGGTCTTGGGGTTCCAGGGCCCGGGGGTTTCGACTACACACGTGACTGAGGGGTCGGGCTGGGGGGGCGCGGGGTCGGGGGGCGGCGGGGGCTCCGGGAGCGCCGACAGGCCCCGGAGGAAGGCGTGGTAGGCGACCTCACAAGCGAGGGCGCGAGGCAGGGGGTAGAGGTCGCCCGGCTCCAGGGGTTTGCGCCATCCCTGGAGGCAGTGGAGGAGGGGGTGAGGGTGTGGGGGGTGGGGGAGGGGGAACGAGGGGGGGAGGGCGGGGGCGTGGCGTGCACGCGGGGGGGGGGGGGGTGCGCACAGGCGGGCGGGGGCGATAGTGCGTGTGGCGAGGAAGGGCGCGAGTGCGGGGGCGAGGACCGTTTTTGCCGCAAACGCGCGCGTCGATGCGACGTATGGGTCGAGTTGGGGCTTCGCTTCGCTTTGCAGCAGCCAGGAGGGCCAAACACCGCGGAATTGATCGTCGCCACCCGCCCAAAGTCTCGGCACCAGAAGTTCGCCAGGGCTCGGGCACGCGTGGTATCTGTGCGCGTCACTGACCTTTTTGAGCGTCGGCGAGTACCAGGAAATGACCAGAGCCGAGCACCATTCGCCGACACTGCCCAGCCGCATCCTGCCTCGTTTGCGCTTCGCAGCAGGATACTAGTTGAGGACGCGCGCTAGGCGTGCATAGCAGCTAGCGGCGGGGCCGGTGCGGAACTAGAGGTCGAGAAAATCGCCAGCATGGCGCAGAGTGTGAAAGCGCGCGGTTATTTGTGACAGCAGAGTTCGTCTCAAAGGATGAGATGGTGCCAACGTGCGCAAAGCTGTAATTGACGCTGGCGCGAAACAGTTGGAGGCGCGCGATGGCCGACTGCACCCGCGCTTACGGACGCTCGCCTCCAGTGTCAGTCTGAGGTTGTTCCATGCGTGAATTGACTTGAGGTGGGACGCAGAGGGATGCGGTGGGCCCGGAAACGAGAGTTCGACCGAGGTCGCCGTGCGGCCGGGAGGAAGGCGGCGGTGGTGCGGCGGCAGTACGGGTGAACTACAGGTTATGCCGGAGCTGGAGGCTGTGGAGCTTTGCAGAGGGGTGTGAGCTGCCCTTGCCCTGCCCTTGCCCTGCTCTTCAATGTTTGCGAACCAGCCCTGGCGCGTGGGCTGTGTGTGGGTCAGCGTGCTGGGCGCCTTTCTCGCCCAGGCATCCCAGTGTCCTACTCTGCTCCAATGACAACCACCGAGACCAATAGGCCCCCTGCTGCTTCGTTGATGTTCTTCTGCCCCCTACTGCCCTCTGCTGCAACCTTTCAGGCCTCCCATCGTCCCATGTGCTCTCCCTCTCGCGGCCATCCCAGACACCAAAACGGTGTGCCACGGCGGCGGTTGTGCGGAATCAGGCGCAATCTGCGCATGCTCAGACCAGAACACGTACGTGTTGCTTGCAGACATCCATGCCCCTCACGCCCAGGCACGCAATCCAGCCGCAGCAATCCAGCAAGCGAAGGTGTTCCCCAGGGACCACGGACCACAAGCACTTGAATCCAACTAGTGCGACCTCTCATGCGCTCAAACCCCTCGCTCGCCTCGCTGCTTGTGCACTGCATTGAGGCTGTGCCCTCTGAACCCCTTGTTCGCACCGTGCTTGCACCAAGCCCTGCCAGCTTCCGGTGAGTCCAGTACCTCAGCACAAATGCGCCCCGATGTACGGATGCCACACAACTTCGTTGCACGAACATGAACAATCCCTCACGCAATTTCATGCTGCATGCACCCGCCCGCCCCCTGAGCCTCCTCTGCCCCCACCCGCCATCCAGGCGCTGCTCTCACCCGTACCACAAGTCCTCAAGTGCTCATCCCTATCCCCCTGTCTTCATCCGCCGTCCCCATTTCAACCCCATCACTCCTCCCCATCACTCCTCCCAACCCGCCATCCCCATCACTCCTCCCCATCACTCCCCCCCATCACTCCTCCCACTGCTCATCCTCCTCACTCGTCGTCGTCGTCGTCCTCCTCCTCCTCCTCCTCCTCCTCCTCGCTCTTCTCCTCGCTGCCGCTGCCGCTCCCGTTCCCGCTGCCGCCGTCGCTGCCGCAGTACCCCTCCTCTCTCTGCTGGTCCCCCGTCCAGAACTCCACCGCCTCCTTGTCCTCGCCCGTGCGGTGCGTGCTCACCGCCTGCTCCGCCCGGCTCCAGCGCACCGGCATGCCAGCTTCCACCAGCTTCTCCAGCGCCTGCAGGGGCGCCCCGCCCATGATGGCGTCCGCGAAGGCGCGGCCGTCGTCCGGGCCCATGGGCATGCGCAGGCGGCGCAGGACGGCCAGGGTGGCCAGGTCGCCGTTGGAGGCGGCGGTGACGTAGGGGGAGCCGTCGGTCTGTGTTTGGGGGATGGAGGGGTAGAGGGGGAGGGGGTCGCAGCCGGGGTGTGGAGGGCCAGGAGGGCCAGGAAAGGGCGAGCAGCCCTAGCGGCCGTCCCAAAGTCCCATGTGCCTTTCGGAGCCCTTGCCGGGGCTTCTGGCGTGTGGAGGTAGGGCTACGATCGGGATAGTCCTGCAAGCCCCGGAGCGCTCAGAAGGCTCTCGTCATGCAACGGGTGGATAGCTGCACGGTTCATTACTCCCCAACGATCACCTCCGCCCCAACACCCAGCTCCGCCCAGGCCTTCAGGCCAGGACCTGCCCAGTACCGGTAAGTCCGGGCTACTGCCCCAACGAGGCCCAAGCCCGGGCCTCAACAGGCCCAACACAAGCGCAAACCCCAGCCCAGCCCCAGGCCCAGGCCCAAGCCAGGCCCACCCAGGCCCGCCTCACCGGCATGGGGCAGCGCTGCGCCGCCAGCCACCGCAGCGCCGCCTCGCAGCCCGAGCCCACCGCGCCGCCGCTGCCCATCTCGTTCCAGGCACTGGTGGCCGGCCCGCAGCCGCGCTCCTTGAGCCACGTCAGCAGCCGCACGCTGCCCGACGCGGCGGCCAGGTCGGCGTGCTCCGGGCCCAGCTTGATTGGCGGGGCCGTGCCTCCCGCCTTGCTGTCCGCCTGGCCTCCCGCCTTGCCACCTGCCTTGGGTTTGCCTGCCTTGCCGCCCGCCTTGCCGCCTGCCTTGCCTGCCTGGCCTTCCGCCGCCTCCTTGTTGCAGGCCTCCAGCAGCCAGGCAGCCGCCTCGAGGCGCCCGGCTTTGAGCAGCTCCTTGAAGCGGGACGCGGGGTTCGCGATGGGGTGCCCCGCGTCGTGCAGGAGCTGGAGCAGCTCCAGGCCCCCGCCGGGCGCCTGCACGCAGGCGCTGGCCATGTCGTCGCACGGCTGCACCGACTTGTGCTCGATCAGCCAGCGCACGGCCGCGACGTTGCCACTTCGCGCGATTCGGTGCACATCGTCGCGCGAAAGCTTGTAGCCGTGCGTGTCGATCAGCCACAGCAATCGCTCGACGGCGTCCGGTCGCGCGACGGCCTTGATGTCTGGGAACAATTTAGCGTCGCGTGCCGACGCGGGAGCGGCCTGTGCCAGCAGCCAGTCGACTTTGGACCGCCAGTCGGGCGTGGTGCTGCCTGCCGCGGCCCGGAGGATGGGCCACATGAAGGAGGCATGTGACATGTCGAATGTCGGCCTGCCGAGCACCCCCACGGCCCACCAGCGCTGCAGCGTGGGTTGGTCGCAGCCGGTCGCGACGTCGGCGAGGAGCTCGCTGCGGAAGTAGGCGTTGTCGGCGTCGCGATCCCGCCGAGAGCCGAGCTTGTCCATCAGCCACTCGAACATCTCCAGGTGGCCGCCCCTGGCCGCGGCTTTCGCCGCCCAGTCGAAGCGGGCAGGCGGCGTGTCCCACGAGACCACTCTTTGCGTCAGAGCCCAGTCGCAGATCGCCCGCTGGTTGGCGCCGGCTGCGGCGGAGAGGACGTCGTCGCAGCTGAACGGGCAGCCCTGCTGCCGCAGCCACCGGCACGTGTCCAGATCGCCCGTGGCAGCGGCGGCTTGTAGCACGTCGCTTGTGAGGACCAGTCCCGCGGCCGACACCGCGACCTTGAGGTTGGCCAGGTCTCCGGTGCCGGCGGTGAGGGACAGGAGCTGGCGCCGCTGGCTGAGAGTCAGCTCGCGGCATGCACCCGGGGCGGACCAGTGCGTGGCGAAGGCTTTCCTCGGCACCGGCTGCTTAAGTGATACTTCCGTGTGCTGCTGGAGCGACGCTGCGGACGTCTTGTCGACGAGCCGGAGCGTGCATGCCGCTTCGTTGGGAGGCAGGAAGCGCGCGATGTTGTTCAGGATGGCTGGTAGCCACACGCTTGACATGCTTGCATGATCGCCAGAGCTACGCTTGGCCGGCTCGGCCGACATGTCGGAAATGTGCGACGTGCTTCGACGCCTGCGGGCGGCCTTAGGATAGCGCTGAGCGTGGGTTTTGCTTGCAGGTGCTAGTTTGGGTTGGTTGGCGAGCTAACTCTGTCTCCACAATAAACCCCCCCAACACCGGTGGCGTTGTAAATTAACGACGCGTCGTAAGTTTTGGCGCCAATCCGCTCCGCGCCGCAGTCCGCTGGCACGCAGTCCGCTTCGGAACGGAGAAGTTGTCGCTCGAGACGCTGAGAGAGTAGCTCGCGATTAGCGCGCGAGTGTTCGCGAGGCCCTCGCGCTTGTGGTCGGCCAGCACCGATTTACAATTGAAAATCAAGAAACAGTGCTGGGGCATCCGTGGTTACAATTTTGGAGTACGCTTCTCCAGCTTAAGGTCACGGGTTCAATTCCTAGCGAACGCAGTTGGACAAGCGCGGGTAACGTCGCAAGTTAACGATATGACGCATGCGACGCAGGTCCGCCAGTAAAGGGCAATAGGGCTCCACATTATCGAGGTTCCTCAAGGTACAACAGGCACGGCAAACCTATACTCACGTGTTCCACCACTGCAAGGTTCTCGAGACCCCGCCTGCTGTTGGCATGTGCAGCAGCGCGTGTGCGGAGACCCCTTCCTCCTACAGGCTGGCTTCCACCCTCTTCACACACGCACAGCGCTTCGCGCACCATGTGAGGCCAGTCGCCGTAAGACACTGTGAGGCCAGAGACCAGGGATGACGACGGCCCAGGCCCTGCTAGGTGTGGTGGGGCGGTGAGGCGTGTTCGAGCATGTTGGTAGGGGCAGGAGGGGTAGGGGTGGGGCGTGCCGGGGGTGAAGGCAGGAGGGGCGTCAGTCCGAGTCCGCCAGATCGCCCGCCTTGCTAGTGGTCTGCCACCATAGCCAAATAGACCGGAGTTTGGAGCGCCTGCCCCTCGCTACGCCGTCTTGCCCGGTATTCCCGCGCTTCGCACATCGCAGCTGTTGGGCCCCTGCAGCGCTCGCATAGCACGTCCTGACCGCAGCGACCTCGCAACGATATCGCTGGCAGCATAGACACGGTCGCCTGCTGAACTGCTGGTTTCGGACAGCACCAAAGCCCGCATGATGCGAGCATGTTTTGGCCTCAAAGCGCTGGCTTACGCGTAGGCACTTAATGAAAGCCTCAATACATACTCTCAACGGCAGCCGATTGACCGCTGGAGGCCTGGCGAGCCAAGGAGTATTTGCATGCACTCTTCTGTGCGCCAAAGCCGCTTGCGCCCGAGGCGCTGCTCGGTCTGGACGCATTAAAAGAGATGCAGATGGAGGAGGACGCCCATAGCTCGGCTACCAACCGCCGCAACCCTGCCACCCAGCAAGGCACGGCGAGGCCCCTCCTCGCCGTCGACCTGCAGCCGCCTGCGGCCGCAAGACCGGGCGGGGGCCACGCAGAGGATATCGCGGCACAGGCGCTCCTCGGCCTGAGCGCCGGCAGCAGCACGACTGTGTGTGAGGGAGCGAGGGTGGAGGAGGAGGCGCACAGCTCGCCTGCCAACCTCGCCCCCGGGCAAAGCACGGCGAGGCCCCCACGGGTTGCCGACCTGCAGCCGCCTGCAGCCCCGGCCGCGGCCAGTGATCAGGGCGGGGACAGCGCAGGCGTCGGCGCAAGGACCACGCCTGCAAGGCAGGGGTTCTCGCCCTCTGGCCCTCAAGGCCCCAGGGCCGCGCCGGCCGAGGCAGCGGAGGCATCGGCGGACGCAGCTGGGACCGGTGCCGCCGCTGGTATCGCCAGGGGCGCTGCTGCTCAGTGCGATCAGCTGGTCCGGGAGGGCACCCCCGGGCAAGTGCCTGGGGCAGGCGCGCTGGGCGGCCCGCAGCCCCACGCCTCGGTCTCGGCTGCGGCCCCAGACACTGTGTCCGCTGCCTCACCTGCGCCATGGGGGCCCGGGCCGTCACCACCGGCCAGCGCCGCGGTCGGGGCCGCAGCAGCAGCTCGGGGAGGGGGCAGCCACACGACCGGGGGGGCCGACGGCACGGAGCGGGCGGGCCAGGACCAACCGCTTCCGCCACCAGGCATGGGGGCACCAACAGAGACTGTGGCGGAAGCATCACTGGCGGAGGCAGCACTGGCCCCGGCAGCGGCGGAGGCAGCCCCGGCGGTCGCGGCCCCGGCAGCGGCGGAGGCGGCCGTGGCGGCTAGGGCCAAGGCAACGGCGGCGGTAGCCCCGGAGCAAGCCGGGGCTGGCGTCTCATCTGCGGGCGCAGATGCGGACGCGGGGGAACAGCAGGGGCCCAGTGGCCGGACAGCACCTAAGCAGGGCAGCAGGTACGACTGGGGCTCACCGCATCCGTGCCACGGGGAAGCCGCCTTGGGTCCGCTCTCCTGGCTGCGTTGCTTTGGGGCTAGCTAGCTCCTGGCCTGGCCTTGCTGCTCACCTCCACTGATCCCTCCTTCCCTGGCTGTGTATCTCACCTCCTGCTTCCCTCGTCAAACACGCCCTCCCGCCAGCAGACCACCGTCACCGGGCCGGGCTGGCCCCTCCAGAGGCGCAAGCCAGGTGGGGCTTGGGCTTGGCTGGGGGCGGGGTGAGCGCTGAGCAGCACCAACCCCGTCAGCCACGCTGGCTCCACTAAACAGGCATGGCTTGCTTTCCGGTGAAGCAGCCTGTGCAGAGCAGCATTAACCACATCTTTGTCACAACCAGTCACCTGCCTCTCCCTCTTGCCCCTCCCTTGTCCGCACGCCTCTGCCCCAGGGGGCCCTGGCAGCGGCGGCGGCAAAGGGCGGCCCCGGTGGCGAGGGCGCCCCGCGTGGCGACCGACCCCCAGCCGACCAGAGCGACGGCGAGACGGCGGACAGCGACGTACAGATGGTGGAGAGCGACGGAGAAGACGTGGACAGCGATGTGCAGATCGTAGAGAGCGACGACGATGTGCGGATCGTGGGCAGCTGCGGCGCGCATGACGAGGCGGCGGCGGCGGCAGGCGGTGGTGCGGGCGGGGGCGCCAGTCCGCTCACGGAAGGCGTGGTGGTGCTGTGGCCCATAGGAGACCAGGCCGAGTACCTCGTCACTCTGGTTGAAGAGCTGCTGAAGGTACTGGGCGTGCGGACTTGCAGCGGAGACGTCGTGTTGTGGCTGTCGCCGAGCGCAAACCCCATCGATGACACCGTGGACGCCCCAAGCGCTGCAGTACTGGGCGTCAGGGAACTGGTGAGCGCCGACCCACATGGCAAGATCTAGTGCTGTGCGCTCCGACCCACATCGACCCACCTGGGCCCGCGGGCATAAACATTGACCTACGTTGACCCTGACTCCGCCTGCAGGTGAAGCTGCAGTACAAGGAGCCCGGCATCTGGTGGGGCGGGGCAACAGTGTCACTCTGGCTGGGCCATGCAGCGTCGTAGCAGCGTCGTTGCCGCTGGGCCTGGGCTGGGCCTGGGTGGGCCTGGGCTGGGCTTGGTGCTGCTGAGGCGCCCTGACTGCAGGCCTGGGCCATGCCGCATTGTTGCTGGACCTCTGGCAATGGCGAGACGTCGTTGTGTCCTTGTGCTGCGTGCGCAGGGTGGGAAGCGGAGGGGGTGGCGGGTCCTTCGGCAGCTTCGTCCGGATGCTTCTCGCAGGGCACCTCTCCCGCGCGGGGATTTCGCTGGGGCAGCGCGACCTGTACCTGCACATATGGCGCCTGCCGGGTGCTGGGGACATGTACGGCATCCGCATCCTGCGCACGAACCCGCGGCCGCGCGGTGATGGTGATAGCACGGCAGCCGCCGGTGCTGCAGCCCCCGCCCCTGCCGCCGCCGCAGCGGCGCCCGCGCCAGCCGCGGCAGGCGGCGCTGACGGAGCGGGTCGCGGCGGCATCGCCCAGCAGACGCGGGCTGCGGCGGCACGCAGGGACCGGACAGCCGCCGCCGCCAACGGGGATGCAGACTTCGCTGCTGCCGCCGCAGCCGCAGCCGCAGCCGCGGTTCCAGCCGCCGCGGGCGGCAGTGACGGAGTGCGTCGCAGCGGCATCGCCAAGGAGACGCGGACAGCACCGGCACGAAGGGATGGGACAGCCGCCGCCGCCACCGCCGCCGCCGTCGCCGCACTGAAGGCTGCACCAGCTCCGGCAAGGCGCAGTCACGGAGCGGGCGGCAGCGGCGGCGCCCGGCAGACGCCGGCCACAGCGGCACAGCGGGTCCAGACAGCCGCCGCCGCCGCCGCTGCCGCCTCAGCACCGGCACCAGCCGCGGTGCCCGCCGCAGCGCCCGCCGCCGTGCCCGCCGCTGTGCCAGCCGCGGGCGGCGGCGCAGGCCCTGGCGCCGGCGTAGGGCTGGCCTTCCCCTGGTCCGTCGAGCCACAGAAGCATGGCTGCCTGGAGGTGGCCCGCTGCCCCTGGCCGCCGGGCGGCAGACCGCCAAGGCTGCCCAGCATCCCACAGCTGGGCGTGGCGGAGCAGCCGGAGGGCGCCCTGGGCGACAGCGGCAACCTGAGGGTTGCGGTGGACGTGTGCGACTTGGAGCTGGTGCCGGAAACAGACGGGGCCGAGCAGGCAGAGCCGCCAAAGCGCATCAAGGCAAGGGCGTGGCCGGGGGGCGGGGGGCTCGAGGGATGGGCTAGGCCGAGCGGCCAGCAGGGCGTGGGTGCAGACGCTTAGGTCAGACGGTGCTAACCGCCGAAGGGCTCACACGTCTTTGAATCTAGGCGGGCCCTGTGCCTCGCTTAGCTGCTTAGCTGCCGAACTGCCCTGCCTTAGACGTCGCGACTCAGCTCAGCACGCAATGCTGGCCACCGCAGGCGACGCTGACGTACGACGACAAAGGTGCCTTCAGAGTGTGGTGAGCTTGGGTCACGTGTGGAGGGAGCCCTCCAGCATCCCTCCCTCCTCCTAGCGGTCCGCATTTGGATACCACACTGCACCCCGCCGTTGCCGTGTCGTGCTTTTTGTCGTACCTGGATACTGTCGTATCGAACCTCTTCGTACCATGACCATTGCCGCGTCGTACCTTGTCGCACCAGGACGCTCCGCCCCGGGCGGGACCGCAACGGGCGCTTTGGCCGGAAGCGCAGCATGGACGAACTCGCAGCGGCTCTTGGCATCCAGCCCGGGGAGCGGCCCCTTCTCGTCCACCTCCGGCCCCTCGAGGCGGGCACAGCCCTTCGGTGGGGGTTCCGCATTGTTGACGGCCCTGGCCCGGCTGGCGGCGGCGGCCCGGCAGCTGGCGGCGTGGGCGGGCCTGGCGGCGCTGGGGTGGGCGGGGCGGCAGCCCCGCCGCCCGCCTCGGGCTCTGGCAGGGGCCGGGGGCGAGGCCCGGGCGGTCGCGGCAGCAACGGAGCTGTCAGAGGGTCCGGGGCTGGCAGCGGAGGCCGCAGGCGGGCCGCGCGAGGCGGAGGCGCTAGGAGGCCAGGCAGCGGCCGGCACGCGGCGGCGGCAGCCCCGCAGCCCGGCCGGGGTTCCAGCAGGGGCCGTGGGGGAGCCACGCGAGGACGGGGCGCCAAAGCACCTGGGAAGCGCCCGCCGGACGCTGACGAGGGAGAGGCGGACGCTGCAGAGGCGGCACCGCCGCCCAAGCGCGCCAAAACAAAGCAGGCCGCCGCCGGAGGCGTGGGGGCGGCAGCAGCAGCGGCAACGGCAGCGGCTGAGGGTTCCCTCGCCGCTGAGCCAGACGACCGCTTTGCCCTGGTCCCGTACCACCAGGGCGGCTCCGTGCCGCGGCAGGGCGGCCGGGGGCAGGCGGGCAGCGGGGGCAGCGGGGAGGCTGAGGTCGGGACGGGCGGGGCGGGGCGGGGACGAGGCGGCGGGGGAGGCCGCGGCGGAGGCCGGCGTGCCAAGGCGGCGGGGCGAGCCGGCAGCACGCCCCCGCATCCCGCCCCGCATGCCGAGGACCTGGCTCTGCAGCCCCCCGCCGCGCCGCCGCCGCCACCGCAAGCGGCACAGGCCCTGCTGCTAGCGCTCCCCGCGGGCGCCACCGTCCCCGCCGTGGACCGCCTGACCACGGGCCACCTGTCCCTGTGGGACCCTCACCAACACGCCCTCACCCCCCCACCGCACGAGCAAGAGCTGCGCGTGTGCGGCGTGGTCTTTCCGGCCGGCCTGAAGCAGGCAGTCATCGACGCTATGGACGCTTGGAAGGACGCCCACTCTCGCCCGGAGGCACCAGAGGCCTGGCGGCGCGTGGCCGGCTACCGGCAGGTGGACGTAAGCGCCGCGCCCGCCCACCTGAGGGACGGCATCTCGGAGAGCATGGCGGCGCGGCTGGGGCTCTCCGGCACGGACAGGGGCAAGGACCTGCCCGCAGAGTCCCTGACGGCGCTGGGGCGGGGGCAGGGGCCATCGGCGTCTCGGACCCAGCCGCCCTTCGCGCCGGTGCAGCTGGCCGCCGACGGGCCGCCGCAGGCGGCGGCGGCGATCGAGCTTGCCCCGGGGGACGTCATTGACGTGGTGGCGGGCCACGTGATGACCGCCAGGGACGCTGAGGGTTTTGCGGAGGAGGGCCTGCTGGGGTGCAGCGAGGACGTCCAGCAGGCCCTGAGCCAGCGGGGGGGCCGCGCCACGAGCGACAAGGCCTGGGAATTCCTGGTGGGCGCCGCACAAGTGCCGTGCCCCGGTCTGCGTGTGGCGCCGGCCCCGCAAGACGGTGAGGAGCAGGGGTCAGACCTCAGGGCTGACGGCGGGCACGCACGGGTTTGAATCGGCCTGAAGGTCGGCCTGTCCCTCCCCCGCATCCAGACGTTTGGGGACCTGCAATGGACTCGTCGGCGGCATGTGTCTGTCCGCTGCCTCTCTCTGATGCGGCAAGGCGATCCCAGGCTCCATACTTCAGCCCTCACAGCCCCCCCTGTGCCCACCCCCCCTCCAGAGCCCCAGGCCCCCGGCAGCCTGGTGCTGTCCACGCTGGGGCACTACAGCCTGGCGGGGGCGGTGCGGGACGTGGAGGCGGTGGCGGCGGGCGGAGCGGAACGGCCGAAGGCTAACTGCGCAGTGGGAGGGGGAGGGGGAGGGGCGGGGAGGGGCAGGGGAGGGGGAGGGGGAGGGGGAGGGGGAGGGGGAGGGGGAGGGGGAGGGGGAGGGGGAGGGGGGAGGGGGAGGGGGAGGGGGAGGGGGAGGGGGAGGGGGAGGGGGAGGGGGAGGGGGAGGGGGAGGGGGAGGGGGAGGGGGAGGGGGAGGGGGAGGGGGAGGGGGAGGGGGAGGGGGAGGGGCAGGGGCAGGGGCAGGGGCAGGGGAGGGCGACCTGTGAGGCGGTGTGCGGTGAGCTAAGGTGCAGTGGCAGTGGCCCTCGTGATCCTTCCGACAAGTAACCTGTTTTGCTTGCCGTGTCCTTGCGTCAGTGGGTCTAAGCTACAACCGGCTCACATCCTCCCTACCTCCCCATCCCACTGTGTCCCCAGGTGATGCCCGTGTGGGTCCGGGGCGTGCCGCTCCCCGTCCTGGTGGCCACTCGCGAGATCGGCCAAGGCCAGAGGCTGCTGGTGGACCGCGGGGAGGAGTGGTGGGAGCGGCTTCAGGGTCCGAGGAGGTCCTTGGAGGACAGAGGCGATGGGGCGTGGGTGCGGCGGGTGCTGGGGCTGCCTGAGCCGGCGCAGGGGGAGGAGGGACAGCCGGCGCAGGGGGCAGCGGCACAGCAGGCGGAGGGGCAGCAGGCAGCGGCACCGGAGCGGGGGCCGGGGCCGGAGGGGCCGCAGGGCGGATAGGGCCACCAGGGGAGGAGGGGCGAGGGGAAGGAGGGGCAGCAGGAGTGCAGAGGCGCAGGAGCTTTGGGAGGGGTGGGCACTGGGCACTGGCATCGCACCGCTGGCACCGCCTGGGCCTCGGGCACTGGCTTGCCTCTGGAATACTAATAGGGGGGGCGGGCGTTCAACGTAGTGTCGTGACTGCAGGCTTGCTTCTGGAATGCTAACAACTAGCAGGATGCGGGGGACCTGAAGCCAGGAGGGATTGCGCAGTGGCGTTGGCGGAACGCCAAGGCTAGCGCGTGCTAGCGGATTGTCATGCCGATCGTGGTGTCCACCGATGCTACTACATGAAGGGAGTGCGGTTTGGGGAAAGAGGCCCTGCTGTTCGGGTGCTCGTCGAAATTCGGGGTGCGGTCTTGCAACCCGCGCTGGCAGCACGTACTGATCTGCAAGGAAGCGGGCCTGCCCGCTTGCACGGTTTAGATGCGATTCGGACACCCGCTGTTCCCCTCCCCCACATAGGTATCACAACCGAGGGACTGAGGGGTCGCTTCATGGTACACCTGCACACTGATCCCTGTAGCAACGCCAGGGGCGAGAGACTCGGGCAACCAGGCACCATGTAGGTTCGGAGGAGGTTGCCTGCGTAGCGAGATGTCCTGTGTTACCGTGGTGATAGGGATGGGTTTCAGGGCTCGTGCTCCCCCTGCGCGTGTCGGGTTGCTCGCAGCTGTTGCGCGCTTTTTGCAGCTGTCACGCGCTTTGGCAGCGTTCTCGTAGCACGCAGCACGTGCGACCGCCGTCACATAGCATAGTATACATAGTGAGCAGCACAGGCATAGCATTCTTAAACGACTGACCTTCTGGTGCTCGCACGCGAGCAAGTCGCTCATGATGCGGACTCGGCTAAGCCTTGGAGCTCCCGCGAACGCGTGGGGGCTCCGCACAAGTCGCATCATATGCTGATGAGCAATCGGCCGACTGCTGGAGGCTTGGCGAGACATGGCGGACGATGCGGCGGACATTGACTGGCTGGAACAGCTGTCTGCCTGGGTGGAAGGCTTCCAGAGCATTGTATCTAAGGCAGACGGCTCCGATACGGACACTGCTGCCGACTCCGCTGCCGACGCCGCTGCCGACGCCGCTGCCGACGCCGCTGCCGGCTCCGCTGCCGACTCCGCTGCCAACTCCGCTGCCAACGCAGCTGCCAAGCGTGATGACTGGCTGCAAGAATTTTTAAAGCAGACAGACCCCCGAGCTGCATCCACCGCTTCCGCGGCCCCTACTGCGGCAGGAGAGCTCGGGGCAGCAGGACTTGGCGGCGCCGCGGCCGGGGCTGCAGCAGCATCGGGCATCGGGGCAACAGCGGAGGCAGTTGTCGAGGCGGCCGCGGCAGCAGTCCCGGAGGCTGCGGCAGAAGCAGCACTGGCGGAGGCAGTGGTGGCGGCGGCCGCTGCGGCAGCTCCGGGGGCACCAGCGGAGGCGGAGGCGAGCCACGGCCCATCGCCTCCGCCACCAGGCATTGGGGCGCCAGCAGAGGCTGTGGCGGTGGCAGCATTGCCGGAGGCAGTGGCGGCGGCGGTAGCTGCGGCAGCCCCGGGGGAGCGAGGGGAGGCTGTGGCGGAGGCGGCACTGCCGGAGGCAGCGGCAGCGACCGAGGCAGCCACGGCAGCGGTGGAGGCAGCCGGGGCTGGTGCGTCATCTGCGGGCGGTCGGGAACAGCAGGGGCCTGATGGCCGGGCAGCGGCAGAGCAGGGCAGCAGGTACGACAGGGGATACTCCGGACGAAAAGGTTGCAACTGATCCGTGGCTGTGTTGCTAAACTCTTTCTCCCCGCCCATACCTGCCTACTCCACCCGTCCTCAGGGCTGGAGGCTCCAACGGACTGCTGCCACCAAGCCGAGGTGGCCCCTCCGGAGGCGCAAGCGAGGTGGGGCTTCCTGCCTGGCTTTTGCTGAAAAGGCGGTGCTTGGAAGGTGCAGCACCAACCTCGTTCGCCCCTCTATGCCTCACCCGCCTTCCGCTCTTGCCTTTCCCCGGTTGTGTGGCCACTAGCCGCAGGCCCGCGCGCCGCCGCTACCCCTGACGCATTCGGGAGGCGGCGGCACCTTTGACGAGGGCGCTGCTGCCCATGGCGATCACGTGCGGGTCGCAGACATGGACAGCGAGTCGGAGGACAGCGACTGCGATGTGTGGATTCTGAGCAGCGACAGCGAAGAGCTGGACAGCGGCGTGATCGGCTCCAGCAGCGACGCCGAAGATGGGGGAGGTGAGGCGGCGGGGCCCGGGCAGGAGCCGCCGGTGCAGCAGCACCCGGGCGGCGGCGTCGGACCTGGGCCTGGCGGCAGTGGTGCCGGCGGGCCCGACGGAGGACTCGGCATCGGCGGGCCCGGCAGCGCAGCGGCAGGCGGCGGTGCTGGCACCAGTGCCCCCGCCGCCGCCGCCGGCGGCGGCGCGGGCCGTGGCGGCTCTCCTACGGCACATAGCGCCCCCAGCTCTGTGCTCACTGACGGTGGGGTGGCACCCCGGTTGAGTCGCCACCAGGGCGGGCACCCCGTCCGGCTGGTGCCGAGCACGAACACCAACAATGCTATGGTGGACGCCCCAAGCGCTGAACGACTTGACACGAGCGAAGTGGTGAGCGCCGACCCACATGGCAAGAAGAGCTTAGCGCTCCGACCCACATCGACCCACATCGACCGGGCGGGGGCGGGCATTGACGTCGAACGAGATTGACTCTGTCTCTGACCACACGGTGATGCTTGTTTGCCCCCCTACCGCTGCAGGCGCGACTGAAGTACAGGGGCAACAGCTCGGACCCCGCAGCGGCACGGAGGAACCGCACAGCCGCCCTTGCCGCCGCCGCCGCCGCCGCACCACCACCACCGGAAATCACGACAGCCGCCGCGGGCGGCAGCGCCGGTGCCCGGCAGACGCGGGCTGCAGCGATTGCCGCCGCGGAGCTCGCATCAGCCGCGGCGGACGGCAGTCGCGCAGCGGGCACCGCCGCAGAGCGGACAGCAGGGGAGGGGTCCCAGACAGGCCCATCCGGCGCCACCGCAGCGCCCGGCGTTGACCGAGGACCGCAGCCTGCAGCGGCACGGAGGGCTGCTGGGAGAGGGTCACAGGCAGGCCCATCCGGCGCCGCTGCAGCGGCGGGGGAAGGCGGAGGCAGGGCCTCTCTTCCCCACGCTGCCGGGCAGGCGGCGGCCGCTGCGGGCCCAAGTGCCGGTGGCGGTTCTGCTGTGGGCAGGAAGGCGGTGCTGACCTGGGGCGTGGCGCAGCAGGCGATGGGCCTGTTGGTGCTGGCCTGGGGGGATCACGATGGCCTGGCCGTGGAGGGCCTGGACAACATCGCTCTGTTCGGCCTGACGGGAGGGCCGGAGGACCCCGGGTCAACGGTCAAAGGCAACATCAGACACCGGGAGGAAGACCTCTTCTACGTCGTGCTGGTGCCAGAGGGAGACCCTGCCGCGGTGGAGCAAGAGGTAAGAGGGTGTCGATAGGAGTACGGAGCATGGCCAGGCCCGGGCCAGGCCCGGGCCGGGGGTGCAAGGTCAGGCGGCTCAATGCCGGCCAGCATGCCAACATGTACTCCTTGCAACCGCAGGCAACGCTTCAGCGCATAACGGACATTCACAAGACAACGTGGTGAGTTCGGGCCACGTACAAAGCTGTCTTTGCATGCCTAGTACGCTGCCCATTATGCCCCGCTTTCATACGCTGTCTTAACCATGCACGTTACATGTCCGCCCGTACAAATGGCGCTTGTTCGCAGGGCGCTGCGGTTGGGCCGGGTTGGCGGGCGTTACTGCCAGCCAAGCCAGAACTTAGGCACAGTGGCCGGGCGCCTGATGCCGGGAGTGCCCCTGGGGGCGCAGCCCCTGTTCGTCGAGCTCCGGCGCCTCCCAGACAGCAGAGGGGCAAAGCGGCGGCGGGGGTCGCTCGGGCCGTGCCGGTTCGTGAGGTGCAGCTTCCGCATTCTCGACAGCCCGGCAGACCCCGGCAGTGCCGGAGCAGGCGGAGCGGGCGGAGCGGGCGGGGTTGGCGGGGTTGGCGGGGTTGGCGGGGCGGGGATGGGCGCGGCGGCAGCCGCGCCGCCTGGCCAGGACTTTGGCGGGAGCCGCGGGCGCGGCACGGGCTGTCGCGGCAGCAACGGAGCTGGCGGAGGGGACGGGAGCCAAGCGGCGACGGGTCCTGCGGCCGGCCCCGGGTCTGGCGGCCGTGGCGAGGAGAGGGGCCGGACAGGCCGGGGCTCCGGTGGAGGCACGCAGGACGCCGACGGGGCAGAGTCGGACGCCGCAGCTCGGAGCGCCAGGAAGCGCACGCAGTGGGAGGCGGACGCCGCAGCCTCGCAGCCGGAGTCCCCGGCTCCGCGGCCCCCCTCAGCGTCAGCACCGCCACCCAAGCGCGCCAGACCCAATGACATCGGTGGGGGCGACCCAGTGGCGGCGACGAGGGCGGCGGCAGCGAGGGCGCGGGACGATGGGGGCACGGAGGGCACTCGGGCGGAGGCAGGGGCGGAGCGCCAGTCAGGGGACCCGGCAGGGGCGGCGGGCGGCTCCGGGGAGGGCGGCGGCGCTTGTGGCTCCACGGCGCGTGGAGCGGAAGCGGGGGCGGGGAAGCCCCAGTCAGCTACCCGCCGTCCCTTTGTCCCCGCGGCAGGTCGCCCCGCTCCCCAAGGGGGCGGAGACCTCGCCGCCCCACGGGCGGCTGCCGCGGAGCCGGCGGGGGCTCCCCAGCCGCTGCCGTGCGTGCCCCCCAGCTGGCCGCCTGGCAAGGACAGGGGCAAGGACCTGCCCGCAGAGGCCCTGCCGGCGCTGAGGCCGGGCCCAGGGCAGGGGCCGTCGGCGTCCCGGACCCAGCCGCCCTTTGCGCCCGTGCAGCTGGGCGCCGAGCGGGCGGCCAAGGACGTGGCCGCAGGCGACGTGCTGCGCGTGGTCGGGGGCTCCGTGATGACGTCGAGGGGCGCTCAGAGGCTAGAGAGTGACGGTGGGGTGCACTGCAGCGCTGACGTCAAGCGAGCCCTGCGGCAGCGGGGCGGGATCCTCGAGAGATGTGGCGTGGGCGCTGCTGGCGGGGGCCGCTCGGCTGTCGTGCCAAGGCCTGCGAATGGAGCCAGCACAGCCGGAGGGTGAGAAGCAGGGGTTGGGCCAGGGCTCAGGGCTGACGGCGTCCATGCCTTCAATGCGAGTCCGTCCCTGCCTGGCCCAACCCCTGCAGGCTCCGTGCACCTCCGGCTGTCCACCCTGGGGCACTATGGTCGGGCGGGGACGGTGCGGGACGGGCGGGCGGCGGCGGCGGCGGGAGCGGGGGTACTTACCGAAGGCCAACTGCCAGGTGGGAGGGGCGCGGGGCGGGGCTGGGAGACCTGTGAAGCGGTGTGCGGTGAGCTAAGATGCATGGGCCAAACTGCATGGCAGCGGCCCGCGTGATCCTCTTACCCAGAACCCTGCTCCGCTTCACGTGCCCTTGCGTCTGTGCCCTCTGTGGGTCTAAGCCGCAACCGGCTCCCTGACTCCCCTACCCTTCACGCCGTGCCCCCAGGTGATGCCCGTGTGGGTCCGGGGCCTGGCGCTGCCCGTCCAGGTGGCCATTCGCGAGATCGGCCAAGGCCAGAGGCTCCTGGTCGACCGCGGGGAGGAGTGGTGGGAGCGGCTTCAGGGTCCGAGGAGGTCCTTGGAGGAGAGAGGCGACGGGGCGTGGGTGCGGCGGGTGCTGGGGCTGCCCGAGCCGGCGGGGGGGGAGGAGGGGCAGCAGGCGGAGGAGGGGCAGCGGGCAGTGGCACCGCAGCAGGGGCCGGGACAGGAGCGGCAGCAGGGCGGATAGGGGCTGCGGGATAGGAGCAGTGTGGCAACGGGCGCAGTAAGCAAGGACGGTGACAACTGGTGACGAGGCCCGCGAGGTCTGAAACTTCGGGCAGCCTGGCCTTGCACATATTTGCAGGTGCGGGCACTGTATGTGGGCGGCGCTGGCAGGCTCATCGAGAGACACGCAGGCGCGCAGGATCGCCATTGCAGCCGTGTGGACTTAGCCGTTCACCATGTCGGCATGCCGTGCAGTACCTTTGGCTGCGGTATACTTCGGTGCGTGTGCTGGTTGGACCCTTTGCCAGGTGTGTGTGGTGGCCAGGCAAAGTCGTGTCGGTGTCAGGGCGCGGGAAGGAGTAGAAGGACCCCCTTCCCTGTGGGGTCCCCTCCCGTTCGATCCGTGTACACGCCAAGCCCTGGGCTCCGACAGTTTGTTCGGGGCTCCCCGAGCTGATGTCCAGGCATCCATCCAACCCCACCACTACCGGCATGCTGCGTCGGCCTCAAAGCCCGCTCGAAGGCGCAGCCCCCGTGCAGGGGGGGGGGGGGGGGTAGGTCCTCCTCAGGCATACACCATGCCTTATTTGAACAGGTACCGGTATTGCCTTGCCGCTTTCAGAAAAGTTGCAAAGTTATGGGGGCCCAAAGTTCTCGGTCGGTCGTCGGTCGGGGGGGGGCGGGGAACTTTGGGAGGCTGTATGGCGGAACTTCGTCACTGCGGCGTGGAGTAGCGCCCAGCATCATCCCACACGCCCTGAGCATGCAGCTAGGCACGACATTATGCTGGCAAGTCACTGGTGCCCTTCCAGCGGTGTTAGGGGGTCGGGAGGGGTAGGACGGCCGCCCAAAGACGTCTCCCAGGTGCTCCCGGATGCCCGCCTTCCACTGCTGCGCCTCAGACCGCACAACAATTCCACAGTACGGCCCTGATATCGCCCATCGGTGCCGAGCCGTTGGTGGATTGAAGGGTCGGGGTCCGTGGCATGGTCGATGGTACCCGACCAATGTTGGCAACCGAGAGTAGTGTGCGCGCCCACGGATAAAGCACACGGCCAGCAGTCCAGCGAAACGCGAAAGGCTTAGTATGGAGTTCGTTCACTGTACGGGTCGGTCGGTCGTCGGTCCCGGGGGGTCGGGGGACGTTGGGGCATGATATCGGGCAACTTTGTTTGTACCCCCCCCCCCCTGCCCCGTGCGGTATAACTCTTCACGTCTCGCCTCCCGCCATGATGTCGCAAGTGCCCCACCCCTGTGCCCCACCCCTGTGCCCCACCCCTGTGCCCCACCCCTGTGCCCCACCCCTGTGCCCCACCCCTGTGCCCCACCCCTGTGCCCCACCCCTGTGCCCCACCTTTCTTCGAGTCCCCGTCCCCCCAGCCTCAGTTGGCTTGCCCCAGACTCTGCTCGGAGAGCGGAGCGGAGAGCGGAGCAGGGGCTACGCCTATGCAATCACGTCGCAAGCGGCGCCGTGGGTGATTCTCTCGAAATTGGATATCTTGTATATTAGGAATTTCAAGCGTTGACGCGCTCACGGGCCCCCGCCGGCAGGCAGCGCCCCAGCGTAGAAGCAGAGTGCCGTCTGAAGCAATGGGCAGGCCGCAGGGGCCGCGGGAAGCCCTGGCGAGGGACGCGGCACGCGGGTGACCCGTTTGCGGTGTTCTCCCGAGGCACGCTTAAGCTCCTGCGACAAGCCGCGCGTGCCACGCATGCTGCATTAGGCGTGTCGCCTACATGATGCGCCTGGCCCTGTTGCAGCGCGACGGGGTGCACGTGCCGTGCCGCGGCCACGCGGCCACGCGGCCTCCCTCCCCCCGCAGCCCCCTGCGCCGCCTGCGACCCACCGGCGACCCACCGGCCATGCACACGCAACCCAATTCCCACTCCCGAAAAAAAGGGGGGCAAGCCCGGACTGCTGCGCAGCTCAGTGGTTTTGGGCCTTCCTCACCTCCCCAAGGGTAAAGCATGTCCCACTCCCGGCCTCCTGGTAGACGGTTTGATAGTTTCGGGGTGTGGAGGTTTGGAGGTGTGGCGGGGCATGAGGATTTGGGCAGACCGGCTGGGAGAAGGGTTGCGCTTTAGGCGATGGGGCGTGCAATCTGGGGGCAAGGGATGGCCGCTTTGACCATTTCTTCAGTGTTGCTGCTTCAAAGGCCCAAACCCGCCTCCCCTCTCCATCGGAACTCACATTCTCTCCCTTCAAACCGACAATGCCCTCAAACCTCGAGTGTATGTTGTGCTGCATTTTGTCGTACCTGTTGTGTCCGTACATGAGACGCCAGTGCCAGGGAGCGAGCCAGGGAGTGCGAGGACAGATCGCCCCCCCCGCTAGTGGTTGGGTTATGACGGCTTCCAGGACTGGGCTTTTGGGCACCGGCTCGCGCTACGCCGCGTTGGCTTAAACGGCTTAAAGAGCCCGCGCTCCCGTGGGGACGCGCTCAGACGCGCTCCTGACTGCGCCTTCCCCACACATAGAGACACAGTTGGCGGCCTGGACACTGCTACCTTGTATCTCTCTGGTGCCGCTCGCACACAGGTGCGGCAGGCCATCATGCGAGCTCGTTTGAGCCCCATAACGCTGGCGAGCGCTTAGGACCTCCTGCTCAACCACATCCCATACTATTAACGGGCAGCCGACCAACCGCTGAAGGGAGGCCCGACGTGCAATGGATGAATTGAAGCGCGCTTTATGCTGAATTTGCACTCAATGAGCGGGCACCCGAGTCGGACTCTGCCAAGCGCCGCAAGATCAAGATCAACCTGGCCTCAGGGCAAGGGATTGAGGTTCGCACGGCGAGGCCCCCACCGGCTGTGGACCGGCAACCGCCTGCAGCCCCGGCCGCGGCTGCGGCCCCGGGCACGGGCAGCGCGGCCGGAGCAGGCGTGGGCGAGGGCGAGGGCAACGGCAATGGTACTGGCCAGGGGCCGCGTGCCTTGGGCTGTGGCACCTGCCGACCGAGCGCCCGGGACGCTGCTGCTGGGTGCAGTGAGCTCGCCAGGGCGGAACACGCTTGGCAGGCGACCGGCCTGGGCGCAGCGAGCACCTCGCAGGCCGGCCCCACGGCCCCCGCTACCGCCACCGCCACCGCCTCCACTGTCTTACATGCGCTAGGCGAGCCCAAGGGGCCACAAGCTGCATGCGGCATCGCGGGCGCGGCTGGAGGCAGGGTTGGCGGGGTTGACGATACGGCGCAGGCGGACGAGGATTCCCAGCCTCTGCCACCAAGGATGGGGCAGGAGGAGGCAGGAGGAGATGCAGTCGCGGGATCCCCAGGAGGGAGTGGCGCGGTCCCCCCGCTTCTCCTGCCGTGGCACAACCCTCCGCCTCAGCCCCTGGGGCCCTCTGGAGGCGCAGACGGGGCAACGGCGGAGGGGGCCGGGGGGGACGAGGGTGGCCGGGGCGCCGCCAGTGCTGAGCACCTTTCGGCAGACGGCGGCGGCGAGCTGCACGGCAGCGACAGCGATTTTGAATTCGTGGCAGGCGAAGAGGCACCAGACGGCAGTGGCGGTCAGACGCCCGGCAGTGAAAGCGATGTCGAGATGGTGGTGGCAGGGCCCGTGGAGATCAGCAGCGATGGCGAGACCATCTCCAGCGATGCTGAGGACAGCGACAGCGGCGATGATGTCGTCATTACAAACGAGCTTCCGGCTGGCGGCAGGGGCGGCGGCAGGGGTGGCGACGGCGGCCGGGGCCCCAGCGGCGGTGGCGGCCGCGGCCGTGGTCGAGGCACGAGCGCCCCTGGCGGCCGCGGCCGCGGGCGGGGCGCCAGCAGCCGCGGCGGCCGCGGCCGCGGGCGGGGCGCCAGCAGCCGCGACGGCCGCGGCCGCGGGCGGGGCGCCAACAGCCGCGGCGGCCGCGGCAAAGGTCGGGTCTCAAGCGGCGGTGGCGGCCGCGGCAAGGGTCGGGTCGCCAGCAGCCGCGGCGGCCGTGGCAGCGGTCGGGGCCCCAACGGCCACAGCGCGACTTTCGGCAACGGCGTGGCAGCGCTGTGGTCTGAGAAGTCCCAGGAGGCCCGCCGCGTTCCGATGCAGAAGCCCGTGCTCGAGGGCCTGGGCCTGGTGGACCTTGACGCCGAGTTGGGTTGCGACCTGTCGCTGGTGCTGAGCACCAACCCCGTCGGTGCGCCGACCTCCGCACCGGGGCCTGTGTCAGATGAGGAGAAGAGGCACCAGGTAAGCGCCGGCCCACATCACGCCTCGGACACGGCTCTACGGGGTGATGCTGAGTTCCTGAGCCCTGTTGCAAGATGTCCACAGCGCGTCATCACGTTTCATGTTGTGTGTGCCCCCACCTGCAGGTGCGTCTGTTCTACAGCAACCCCAGATGGTGAGGTTGGGCCATCCCCTGAGGGTGTTGGTTGTGAGATGCTGGTGCTGATGCTCCTATTCCGGCTATTCCTGTACTAAACCCGTGGCACGTGTCATTCCGTTGAACAGGGAGCTGGACAGAGTGGACTTTGGAGAAGTCGTGGAGGGGGTCTTGGCAGAGCTTCACGAAAAAGCGGGAATCATTCTGGGGACTCGCCGCCTGTGGGTGCACCTGTGGCGCCTGCCCGGCGCTGGGGACACCTTCGGCATCCGCATCCTGACGGAGAGCCCGTGGCCGGCCGGTGGTGGGGACAGCACGGCCGCCGCCGGTGCTGCAGCCGCCACCCCAGCCGCAGCGGAGCCCGCGACGGCCGCAGCGGGCGGCGGTCAAGGAGCGGCCGGAAGCGGCAGCAGCGGCGGCAGTGACCAGGCCTGCCAGGCCGCAGCGGCTCGGAGGGCTGCTGGGAGAGGGTCCCAGGCAGACCCATCCGGCGCCGCTGCAGCGGCGGGGCAGGGTGGGGGCAGGGGCGTCGGTCCCGATGCCGCCGGGCAGGCGGCGGCTGCGGGCCCAAGTGCCGGTGGCGGTTCTGAGGTGGGCAGAGAGGCGATTGTGGAGTGGGAATCCACGCACCAGGCTCAGGGCCTGATGGAGCTCGATGACGAGCACTTCACCGCTCTGTTTGGCCTGACGGGAGGGCCGGGAGACCCCAGGCCAGTGACCGTCGTCCCTTTCGTGGACAACGACGCTATCATCTTGTACGTCGAGCTGGTGCTGGAGGGGAGCGCGGAGAGCCACTGGGTGAGGGGTGGCGGGCCAGGTCAGGAGTCAGGGGGCGTAAGGGCAAGCGGCGCAATGAGCCGATGCGTGCGGACTCACACATGCCTGCAACTGCAGGCAATGCTGACGTGCACAAAGGAACCCAACATGGCGTGGTGAGTTTGGGCCACGCGCGAGTCCCGCTCGCTGCCTCCGCTGCCTTGGCCAACACGCTGCGTCCTACCTTTGCTGACCTTTTGCATCACCCTTGCTCTCAGGGCGCTGCGGTTTACCGGCGGGCGTGACGGCCGGAAAGGCCGTGTCCTGGACGCCATGGCCAGTCGCCTTATCCCGGCACGGCGCCTGGGGGAGGGGACCCTGTACGTCCGGCTCCGGCGCCTGCCAGACACCGCGGCAAGCGGCCCGCGGGCTCGGCAGCAGCAGAGGCACCTTGGGCTCAACAGGGTCATGGTGTGCAGCTTCGACATCCTCGACAACCCCGGCCCAGCAGGCGGCATCGGAGGTGCCGGAGCGGCCGGCGGGGGCGGAGCGGGCAGCCCAGGCGGGGCTGGCGGCGCCGGGCCGAGCGCAGCCCCGCCGCCCGCACGGGGCTCTGGCAGCAGGGGCCCCGGGCGAGGCACGGGCGGTCACGGCTGCAACGGAGCTGGCGGTGGGGCCGGGCGTCAACCGGCGACGGACCCTGCGGCCGGCCCGGACTCCAGGGCAGGCAGCAGCAGGCAAGTGGCGGCAGCCTCGCCGCCTCGCCGGGGCTCCAGAAGAGGCACGGAAAACGCCGACGAGGCAGAGGCAGACGTCGCAGCTCCGCGGCCAGCCGCAGCGCCGGCACCGCCGCCCAAGCGCGCCAGGCCCAATACGGACGAAGCAGGCGTGGGGGCGGCTGCAGCGGGGTCGGGGGGTCGGGAGGGCGCTCGGGCGGAGGCCGGGGCGGAGCGCCAGTCCGGGGTCCGGGCAGGGGCGGCGGGCGGCTCGGGGGAGGGCGGCGGCGCTGGTGGCTCCACGGCGCGTGGAGCGGGGGCGGAGGTGGAGGTGGAGGCGGAGGCGGAGGCGGGGGAGCCCCAACAGGGGGGTCTGGACGGCCAGGTGAGGGCGGGGGAGCCCCAGTCAGCTGACCGCTGGGCGCTTGTCCCCGCAGCAGCCCCCCAAGGGGGCGGAGACCTCGCAGCAGCCCAAGCGCCTGCCGCTGAGGTGGCGGGGGCTCTCCAGCCGCTGCCGCGCATCCCCGCCAGCTGGCCCCCCGTGAGACTCCTGACAACCGACCATACGTCCCTGCGGGTCGACCCCAGCCCACCGGCCCTGGCCGCCCGGCGGGATGACGTGCGCGTCTGCGGCGTGGTCTTTCCGGCCGGCCTGAAGCAGGCAGTCCTTGAGTCAATCGACGTCTGGAAGGAGGGCCACGCCGCCCCAGGCTCGCCCGAGGCGTGGCGGGACTTGTCCGGCCTCGAGCAGGTGGACGCCAGCAGCGCTCCGGCGGAGCTGCGCCCGCTCATTGCTTACACCCTGGCAGGCTTGCTCGGGATCACGAGCGAGCGCTCCGGCGAAGAGCTCCCCAGCGGGCCCGTGCCGGCCGAGGGGCAGGGCGCAATGCGGCTCGAGGGCGGCATGCAGGTCGTGGCCTCACGGCGGGTGCGCAGGGGCGAGGCGCTGGGGGTGGTTGCGGGGTACGTGCTGCCGGCGGTGGACGCTGCGGAGTATGCGGCCAGGGGCTCTCGGTGGTGCACCGAGGAGGTATTGCGGGAGCTGGGCCGGCTTGGCGGCGCAGCGACTGGCGAGGCGGCGTGGGGGCTGCTGGCGAGAGCCGCTCAGCTGCCGTACCCCGGCCTGAAGCTGCCGAGAGAGGGGGCCGCAGGTGAGGCTGGGGCACAGCCAGACCCGGGCTGCCTAACGCGCTTGCGAAACGGCGCCATCGCCGCAGACCCGAACTGCCTAACGCGGTTGCTAGGAACTGGTCATTGTGCTGATCCCTTCTTCCCAACCGGCCTGTGCTCTGCGTCTCCTCTCATCCCTCGCCGTCGTCATGGACATGCTTGAGCCCGCATGCCCCCTCCCGTCACCCCACCCCTGCAGGCCCCGAGCCCCTGGTGCTGTCCACCCTGGGCTACGGCAGCCTGGCGGGGGCGGTGCGGGACATGCGGGCAGCGGCGGAGGGCGGAGCGGGGGTGCCGGAAGCCAACTGCCAGGTGGGAGGGGGCGGGGAGGGGTGGGGCAAGGCGTTGCTGGGTGAGTGCATTTTCACGGGCCAGCCTGCTGGGCAAAGGCTTTCGTGACACTGCTGATCCTTCCAAGCTCACCTCACCTCACGTGGGTCTAAGCTGCACCTCCCTCCCCTCCTGGCTGGACGTGCCCCCAGGTGATCCCCGTGAGCGTCCGGGGCCTGGTGCTGCCCGTGCTTGTGGCCTGTTCAGACATCAAGGAGGGCGTGGAGCTGATGACAGACTGCGGCCAGCAGCGGTGGGAGCGGCTGCAGCCCAAGCGAGGAGTGGTTGAGGCGTTGGGCGACGGGGCGTGGGCGCGGCAGGTGCTGGGGGTGCTCGAGCCGGCGCAGGGGGAGGAGGGGCAATAGCCGGCACTGCGACAGCCAGCGATGCCAGGTCAAGGCGCAGGCGAATCCCAAAGGGGCAGGTCGCGGCGGTTGGCGCGGGTGCAGTTTGTATTGCCGTTAGACTGCCGTGTACGGTACGTGTATGGTTACGGCGTATGTACGTACGTATTTACGCCGTCTTTTGGGGCGCGGGGCGTATGCTTTTACGGAAAGACCGGCTATTGGGTGGGACGCGTGCCTGGTACGGCGGCCACCTTGGGGCCTAAAGTAGGCGCATGACAGCCTCAGCACCGCAGCACGTTGCTGGAATGTCCTTGGGCGAGCCTGGAACAACAAAACGCTGCACTAGGGCACTGCACTACGGAAAGTACGGTTACGGCGTATAATACTGTATTTACGCTACGGTACGCCGTACACCAGCCCTCCATATACGCCTCGGCGGCATGCCTAATTGCCGTTCACCGGTCGTCGCTGCGAGGTGCAGGGTGGGCTGGGCGTCGAACGTTTGGAGGGAAGGTGGGCGAACTTGGAATGCGGTTTCGCGCTGTGTGTTTCGATGAGCCAGTGTCCAGGACCTAGCGGCCCGGTTTGGGACTCTGTAATCATGTAGTCCGTTCAGACGCTGCAGGAAACAAGCGGGGTGCGCAGTATAGCGATAAGGTCGGTTGTGGTGGCAAGCAAGCGGTGATGGGTAGGCGAGGTCATGGCCAGGCGCCAGGTGGTGGTTACAACTTAAGGCAATGGCAACTCTCCGCCGGCCGTCAACGTCAACGGCTGCACTCCGCCAGCTAGCTCTGATAGTTGCCAACTTGACATGTTGTTATTATTGGTGTCGTTGTCTGGGACACGCAAGGCCGCAACTGCCATGTCGATGCGCTGGATAGCTGCCCCCGTCCCCAGGGTCGTGATGCTCCTCACTTACGGCCATGCATTACAAGGCCCCCATGCGGTCCGTCCGCTGGCCGTCGATCCATGTCATCACCAAACAATCGAAACGGAAAACACGGCTCTCAAAGCGCCGCACTTTGCGCCTGTAAGCCTACAAATATAGCTGATACTGCTATTCCTCTCTGATACACCAGGCCCTCAGGCCCTCCTCCCTCCCTCAAACCCCCGTCCTCAATTCTAGGTGTCCCACGCCGTCAAGGGTCAAATGGGACCCCCTGCCCTCTGCCACCCCTCCTTCGACGCTTCATACCATCAGCCCCCTCACTTGCGCGCCTTCTCCGCCTGCTCAATGATCTCCCCCAGCGAGGCGTCCAACTGCTTGAGGCCCTCCAGGGCGGAGATGGCGCCCTGGGGGGGGGGGGGGGGGTAGGGAGAAGGGTGGTTGCGCGTTAGGCGACGGGGCGTACAGTCCAGATTAGGAATGCGGCCTCAGAGGCTGGGGGCAAGGAATCTATAGTGTTGCTGCTTCATGCCCCAAACCCGCCTCCCCACCCCCAGCTCACGTCCTGCTCCGCCATGGTCCGCCGCAGCACCACCTCCTCCCCCAGCAGGTTCAGCACGGCCTCATCGTCCAGGATGTCGTCCAGGATCGAGGTCAGCCGCTCGTCCACCTCCTCCATATCCAGCGGGCCTATTAGTAAGGCAGCCGTAGAGAGGGGCAAAAGGGTGCAGGGGAAGGGCTCAGGAAGGGGAGGAGATGCGCTGGCACTGTGAGCCCGCCCGCCCCCTTTCCACCTCCTTCCCTTGCTCGGCTCACCATGCCTGCCCCCTCGCCCAGTGGGTGCGGCTCAGAGCTCGTGGGCGTCAATAACGCACCCCACTCTCCGTCCGGAACTCCACGGCTGGACCTCTTCTCCCGTACCAATCCTTGCCCCCGTTGTCGCATCAGCACCCCCTCCGTAAGCTCTTACGGTTGTCCATGGCGTACATGCTCTCCGCCCTCTTTCCCCACCTTCCTTCGCCCCTCCCCCTGACCCCCCTTCTCCCCCCTCCCCCTTTACACATGGGCTCACGGTTGTCGATGGCGTATTGCCCCTCCCCTTCCCACCGCTTAACCCTTCTCTCCTCCTCCCCTGACCCACCTACTCCCCTCTCCCTCCTGGTCCCCTTTCCCCCCTTCCCAGGCGCTCACGGTTGTCGATGGCGTACATGCCCCCGGCGCCCAGGGCCAGGCCCAGCCCCGCGAACAGGAGCTCCCGCCGGGAGGGGGGCGCGAAGCCGGTGCGCTGGGGGGGAAGGGGGACAGAGGGGAAAGGGGGGAAAGAGGGGGAGGCGTGATGGAAGGGGTGTGGGGGAGCGGTCGCGAAGCCGGATGGGAGGAGGGAGGGGCAAGGGGGCAGGGCAGAGCGGGAGGCACGCTGACATTGCCCGTAGGTACGACATGGCTGTGGGTACAGCGCAAGCCGGACCCAGACACTGCCCGGGCGCTGGCCGCAGCACGTAGTGACAGTGCCCCGCTACGGTGTACATGAGTGCTGGTTCAGGGTTCAGCCTCCGCTTCAGCCGGGGTCTTGTGCTCTCGCTTCTCGGGTGCACTTCCCTCGTCCTCACAGGGGGTCGACACACGGTGCGGCCCCAGCCTCACCTGGGGCGGGGGCGGGGGCGGCGGGGGCGGGGGCGGGCCGCCGCCGAAGCGGGGGGCGCTGTTGGGCGCCCGCGGGGGGAGCGGCTCCACCTCCACGTCGTAGGAGGCCCTGGTGGGAGAGTGGAGGGGTGGTTTTGAGAGATGTAAGTCGGGCTGGGGTAAGACTTGAGAAGCAGCTGTGGCTGGGCGCTGGGGTGGGGTGGCGAGGGGATGCTCGTGGGGGAAGGATGCTCGCCCGAGGAAGGATGGATGGGCGTGCCCCCTCGAGTTGGGGAGTTGGGAAACAAGACGAAGTTGCCCACCTGACTTGCACGGTGCTGATGCGACCAGCGCAGCGACGGTCGCGCGAGGCTGCCTGCGCTCCGCGAGCGCTGCACATGCGGCGGCTTGCCAGGGACGCCGACATGGCTACGCGAGGCTTATGCACAGCAGTAACAAGCTCTTTGTAGAAATTGGGTTTGCGGGCGTAGGGCCGCGCAACTTCACGGAATCGGCAAAGACAGTCGCGGTGCAGCGGTGGTGCTATGCCGGCGGCAGCAGCTATTGGCGAGTAGCACACGGGAGTCACAGTACAGCTTGTGGCTCTGTTGCAGCTCCGTGTGCGTGTTGACCCGGTCAGCCTGGGCGCACGGCAGCTGCCAGGTCATCCCGCTTCGGTACCGAAGCCGGCTGCCCAGCGACCGCTCCCGAACTCAAAGCACAAGAAGCAAGTAGTAGGGAGAATGTATGTAGAAGAACAGGGCCACCAGAGCGGCTCGAAGGGCACAGACGGGAAACGCCGGGGGTCGGCGGAGGTACCGAGACGGGTTTTACACACGATGTCTGTCCGCGAGTGACCGCGGGTCTCGTTGCGCTTGCTCGTTATTGTACCGAACGGCTGTAAGGCATACCATATGACTGCAAACACTTGCGCCAGTACGTCGAGGGGTTGAGTCCGGCAGTTATGAGGCGTCGCTGATTGCCCGTAAGCGGCGGGCGGGGCGGGGCAGCTGGCAGGTCGGCTCCCATGCACAGACCCTCCTGGGCGTTTGCCCCACGCCGACCAGCCTCCTCCCCCTCCTGCCCCTCCGCACCGCCCGCAACCCCCCTCGTGCAGCACTCCTCCGGCTCCCCCCTTCTCCTGTGCCCCCAAGCTTTCCTCGGTGCCATGGCCGCCACCCGCCAGCAGCCGATGGACTGGAACCCCGCGTGCCCCCGATACTGTTCCCTTTGAAGCCCTGCCCTGATCCTCCAGGCCCAGCAGCAGCGGTGACCAGCAACAGCCGCCCCCGCTTCACCCCAGCCGCTCGATGGGGTGGGGCGGCCGGACGGAGGCGGCAGGTTGCAGGCGCCGCCGAGGGAGGAGCGCGGAGCGGGCAGTGGCAGCTACTGTGGAGGCGTCGGCAGGTCCTGAGGAGCAGGGGTACCTGGGGTGGGGAGGGCCGAGCCACAGCGACAGTGGCGGGGGGTTCGGGCAGCGGACGGAGGAGGTGAGGAGGTGAGGAGCGGTGGTATGTCCGGTGGAGGCGGCTCAGGGGGAGGTCTGGGTGGGGGCGGGGTCGGAGCCGATGGGGGGGCCGGGTGGGGGGAAAGAAGACATCAACGAAGTGTCAGCACACAGTAGGGTACCCGCCACATCACCACCGCTGAGGGGGAAGGGGAGACGGGGACGAGGTTCCGCGAAAAGCAAGGGGACCACCGCTGAGGGGACACTTGCAGGGTGACGGCCGTGCAGGCCCGCTGCCTATCGCTGCCTGCCGCTGGGTGCTCAAGGGCGGCTCGAAGGGTTCTGGCGGGAAGTGGCGGGGGGCTGGCGGGGTTGAACACAAAGGCCTGCGGTAAAGAATGTGTTTCGCTGCCGCACCAGGCCTGCCTGCTGTGCCCTGGCGGGAAGTGGCGGGGCAAGCAGGGGACCTGTGCCGCAGAGCCAGAGGCTGGGTGGCAATCAGGGGGGGCAACGTACCAGCGCACTCAATGGACGCACCAGACCAGCAGTGGACTCCGTGCCAGCCCGCCACCTTTCGAACCCACACTGTATGCCTCCAGGCCCTCCACCTGCATGCCGTCGGTATGGGCCGGTAGAGCACCTCGGCCACCTCGGCTCGCGCTGTCGCCGCCGGTCCACAGCCTGCTGCCCACACAGTGAGCACATCGAGCCGCCAGTACCAGTGCCTCTCTCTTCCTGGAGGTGTTACTTGTCTTGGCTGTGTAAGGGGCAAGGCCTGGGTGCAGGCAGGGAGAGAATGGGGCAAATGGGAGGGGGGCGGTTTGAACTCAGGGATGGGGGCGAAATCGAAACTATTTCGCCTGCCTATTTCGCCATGTATTTCGCCGGGGTTTTCGCCGGGGCCTCCTTATCGCCAGGGTGGCGAAACTTCGGCGTAATTTCAGGCGAAACTGCGCTGAGGGCGGGTTCCTCCCTGTTCCTCTCGGCTGAAACAGCTTGTTGACCCCCCAAGATGCCCCAAACAACTCCCTGAAGTGCTAATCTGGTAGTTTGCTGCGTTGTATGCGAAGGGGTGACCGTCGTGTAGGGGGAAGAGGGGTGGCGAGCAGCGGGGGAGCCGTGGGGTAAGGCCGTGTCGAGCCGTGTCTCAGGGTTGGACCCTGCCCGGGCGGTCTCCTGCGGTCCTGGGCCTCTCGCAGCACACGGACAACATCTAAATGGAAGTGTAGCTCGACAGGGGGGTTGCTGCGCGGCCAGAAAGCTGCTGGCACAGCTCAGGAAGATGGCTGGGCGAAACCCCAGGCGATATTGGGCAGGCCCAATCGGCGTTATGTTTCGCCTTCCGTGGTGGCGAAACTAATCATTAATTTCGCCCGCCTGAAGGGCCCTCGGGATTTCGCGGTTCCCAGGGATTTCCCCATCCCTGGTTTGAACCACCCACGCATGACAGCTGCTTGTGTGGCGCCGCGACTCTCATAGCTGCATGCGCTTACAGAGGCCGGTGCTCCTGAACCCTGTCCTGCTGCGGTAGCGCCTTAGAAGCACATTCTCGGACGAACATGACCCTCCGCGCCTGAGCTCACGGCCAGAGCCTTTACATGCCTCAAAGCATCGTCATGACTACATGTAGCCGGCAAAAGCTATCGGGTGCGGGCGAGGAGCCTGAGCTCGCGAGAATGTGGACGCCCGCGGTCGTCGAGCGCATCGCTGCGCACTTGCCGCCAAACGAGGTGCCTTGTGTCCTGCGGCTCGTCAACAAGGACACAGCACACCAGCTCAGCGACCGGGACTCGGTCCAGCTGTCGCTCCAAATGCCGCGCGGGATCTTCGTGGCGCAGCAGCAGAAGCTCGCTAAAGCTTGCTGGTCCCTCAACAGGGAGCAGCGCGAGAAGCTGCTGTGCCTGACCGCCTCGTCGGGGGACGTGGCCAACCTGGAGGTCGCGCTCGCGGCAGCGGGCTTGGAGTCAGGCCGGAACGGGGAAGACGAGGGGACGTTGTATGTCGCCCTCAAGGCCGCCGCCAGGGCATGCCAGCTCGACTGCTGCCGGCTGCTGGCGGCTTCCTTGGACGTACCGCTGACGAAAGTGGCGGAGTTTATCCTCCCCGCCGCTGCGGCACGAGGGGACATGGCCCTGTGCCGATGGGCCTGGGAGGTGTGCCCCGAGCTAGCACACGACGACGGAGCTCTGTGCAGCGCAGCCGGGGCCGGGCAGCGGGCGGTGTGCGAGGCCTGCCTGGCCCTCCTGCCGGACGGCTCAACCACTCGGCGCAAGGCAGCTGCCAAGGCGGCCCTGTGCGCCGCCGAAGGGGGCCACACGGACCTGCTGGGCTGGTTCCTGTCGCTCTACCCGGCCCCCTGGTGCGACCCAGCCAAGCAGCCGCAGCCCTGCCCAACACGCCTGCTGGTCGCTGCCGCCAAGGGCTGCGACGCGGCGACCCTGCAGCGCCTGTGGGCGCAGCACGGCGGGGCGGGGGCCTTGGGCCCCCAGGCCTGGGGCGACGTTCTGGGGGCGGCAGTGGCGAGCGGCACGCCCGACTGGGCCGCCAAGGCCGAGTGGGCGCTGCAGCGGGGCGCTGAGGCTCATGCCTGGCTCTGCTACAAGGCCGCCGCCAGCCTGCCGGACGCCGTCGCCCGTTTTGGGTGGCTGCGGGACCACGGTCTCCCGCCCAACTCGTCCCCGAGGCGCGAGTGGGCGCTGGCCGGCGCGAGCCCCTTCGCGCCTCTGTGCGATGCGATGGTCGCTGGCAACGTGGAGGCCGTGGAGTGGCTCCTGCGACAGGGCGTGACACCCAGCCGCCCGGGCACGAGCGACCATGCTCTCTGGAGCGTGCAGCTGGCGGCGTGCGTCAAGGGAGGCGCCGCGTACCTGTCAGCCCTCAAGCAGGCTGGCTGCCGCATCAACCTGGGGGACGTTGCCTTCGACGCGGCGGCCAAGGGCTACGTCCCCATTCTGGAGTGGGTGCACGAGAACCAGGAAGAAGACCAGCCGCCGATCTGGCCATCCAGCGCAGATCTGCAGTACGCGGCCGCCTGCTCCGGCTCCGAGCGGGTCGTGACCTGGCTCCGCGAGCGGGGCTGCGAGCCGGAGCCGGACGCGTGGAGGGGGGCGGTGCAGGGCGGCTGCGAGGCGGTGCTGGAGCTTCTGCACGAGTGGCAGGTCCCCAAGCCGGTACATGCGGGCGGCTCGGGATGGAACGAGTCCAGGGCGGGCATTGGGGGGGGGGAGGGGGGAGCTAGTGGGATCCCCGTGATACAGCGGCGGGGTTAGTCCGAGTCTGAGTCCGACGGTCGGCCTGTACGGCATGTCGACAACCCGCAGCGCTTCAGACCCTTGCGGGGCACGTAGGTGTCATGGGTACCGCAGGACCAGCAGGTGGCATGAAGAGCAGACCGCAAGCCCGACGTGGAGCACGCACGGGTTCGCCCGTGGCGTAGCTTTTTTTATGTAATATCTTCACACCACCTGGTCCTGCGGTATCCATGACACCTCCGTTCACGTAGTCCCCCGGCGCCCTTGCCTTGTCGGTCTTGCGCCACCCCTTTTCCACAGACGGACGGCAGGGTGTACGCGCAGGCGGCCAATGTCGGCGACCTGCGCATCCTGCGGGCCCTGCAGCGCCTGGGCTTCTCCTTCGGGCCCCGCGCGGGGCCCGACGCCGTCTTCTGCGGAGCGGTGCGGTGCTCTCCGTTGGGGGCGCTGCAGTGGCTCGTGGCGGCCGGCTGCCCGGTGGACTGGGAGGCTGCGGCGGAGGCGGCGGAGGATGAGGGGGAGGGAGATGACTCAGACCAGGAGGACGAGCGGGTCCTGCCCTGGATCCAGGAGCAACGGCAGCAGCAATGTCGGTTCCGGATCCAGCGGGCGGGGGCGCATGGGGGCGGCGTGTGGACGGGCGGTGGCGGCGGGGGCACGGGGCGGGGCTCAGGGCGGCGTGGTGGCGCCAAGCGGCCAAGGTGAGGCTGCCCCAGCGCCGCCTCTCTGGCCGTGGCCGCGACCGGTGTGCCGCCCACGGATGCCGCGCCCACGGTTGCCGCCCGTGAGGGTGCCGCTGCCGTGGTAGCGCCAAGCGGCCAAGGTGAGGTAGCCACCAGCTCCAGCCCGTGGGGCTGGACCTGCGCCCCAGTGGGGCTGACCGCAGAAAGGGGCAGGGTGGTTCGGGCTAAACGCTGGTGGAGCCACTTGTGGAGGTTGGGTGTGCAGCAGCAGGGGTGTGCATATATATTGCGGCCAGAATCGCAGGGTGATTGTTGCTAGCGTCGCAGAAAGCAGCAGGTACTGTGGTTGAGGTCTCAACTAAGCGCGCGGAGGTACTTGGGCGACAATGCAATGCGTCTTGGGAACGAACCTTTGGAGGTCAAAGCACGAGGCCAGGGATGTGTGCGTTGCCTGGGGTGGTGCAGCCCGTCGCCCTCCTGCCTTTGGCCCTGGGCTCTCCTTATGTCGAGTTTGCCTGTGTGCGTTTGCGGTTCGGATGACTCGGAGGCGTCGGTTCATGAGTACACGTGGGTTTCCGGCTACATGGCCCCTCCAGGCACGCACTGCTGGTTGCTGGGGACAGTGGCCGTGCCGTTCGCTGGCATCAATCCCAAAGCAAGGGCGCCGTCATTGTGTTGCTGGTTGTTCGTGCACCGCGTGACTGCATTGGATAGTGGCTGAGCCTGCGGTGGGTTGCGTCTGCTCCGCTGGGAGTGTTTCGGAGGTGAGTGGTGGGGCTACTATCATGTGGGGGGTACAGGCGCATCGTGATCATGAGTTTGGCCTTGAATACAACAGGACGTTGGCGCTTGTTGGCAGGCGCAGTGGCGGGTGACGCGACGTGAAGGGTCCTGCATGGGTTGGGTACGGTAACGCTATTAATGCACAGGCATGGCCTTAGCCCTGGGGGCAGCATCGCAGGGCGGCGTGTGGGTAGTGTGGGGCTCCCGATAGTACTGCATGAGATACATCGTGATACCGGTACATACATGGGGAGCGTCGCAGCCGGCGTGTAGGGTACTAGGGTTCCCCCACTGGGGACCCAACAGTTGAGTAATCTACGAGATGTGTGGTACCGTGATCCATACATGGGCTCCTGCAGCTGACAATCCTTGCGGCCTGCGACTGCCCCGAGCTTATGCAGGGCGATGCAGGGGCGGCGCGGCACGTGAGGTACAGGTGTATGCACCGTGCTGAGAGTAAGGGACCGGCCCGAGCGGGGGCCAGGTAACAGTATCTCACCTTGCGGGCTGGCCCCATGCAAGTCTAACCCCCCGCCCGACACGGCTGCTCGCTCCTCCCGGTGCCCGCCGGCACTTCTGTCAGCCGCCTTGAAGGAGTGTTGGGCCCTACCACTCCCAGACGTCCCAGTCCCGGCCAGGAACAAGGCAGGAATGTTTCGAGGGCACACGGGTCCGAGGCAGGGGCGGGACGCGACCAGACGCCAGCGTGTTGAAGCGGGGCCGACAAAAGCGGTAGGGAGAGTGTGCGACTCCGTGCTTAATGGGGAGGTCGTTGCCAAGCAGGAGTGGTGCAGTGCTCGAGGGAGGGTGCTCAGTCGCGCAGGGCCGTCGCGTCACGCTGAGCTTTAAAGCGAAGAACCGGCAGATGTGTTCTTCGTTAAATGCGCCCGTGAAACATGTAGTTGTACGGGGGTGCGCTTTGGGGGGGCAGAGGCGCGTGGGCGGCGCAAAGAACGCTGGCGGGAAAAGGCGAGGGCCGGCGGGGCTGTAGAGCAGGGTTTGGCTGCGGCGCCGTGTTCGCAACCTCGTGGACTGGCCTGTCTGCTGCCTTGTCTCAGAAACGGGTGCAGATACCCAAACGTTTGCAAGCACGACACACCTAGAAAGCTACAAAGCAGAATTCGCGAAATGAGCGCGGCAGTTCAGCACAGACCATGACCGCGTCCAAGCGCTGAACCCTTGATTGTGACGTAGCTGCTCTATGATGGAGTGCGCACCAGGCGTTGCCGCTGCTGGCCCAAGTGCAATGGCCAGCCACGAAACGACGTGGAGGGACCTGCCTGACCATCTGCTCGAGGTACTTATCCTATACGGTGGATATGCTTGGGGTTCCCGCGTATGCCGACCAGGCAATCGGTGCAGATTTGCGGTTCTCGCGGTCAGGTTTCCACGCTTCTGCGCGGCAACACCTGCGGAGGGCACCATAGGAATTGTTATAGCAGCGTGGGCATAGACGGAGCGGGCAGGAGCTTTGCACAGGCCTGGGGCCCCCCCGTCAGGGCAGCGGCGAGGGGCCCAAGCAGGGGTCCCACACGCCACAGCCCTAGCAGCCTGGACCCAGTCAGAGTGGATTCGCTGCCGCGAGGGCGGAACTGCAGTGGCAGCTGTCGCGTGCGAAGCTGTAGCGCAGTGCCGAGTATGTCCAGTCCCTCGACAAACGGGGCGGGCTCGGGCACCTCTCTCTGTATGCCTGGCCCTGCCTGGCCCGCCCCCGCCCCTGAGCCCTGAGCCCTGGGCCCGGCCGTCCGGCCCCAAACCCCTTCATCTGCCGCGCAGGCCATCGGTGCCCACGTGTACGGCCATGACTACCTGTGTGCGCGCAGCGTTAGTCATGCGTGGCGGCGGGCGCTGTCGCCAGTCATCCGCACCGTCAAGGTGTGGGCGCTGGGTCTGGGGAGGCATGAGGGGAGGATGGACAAGACATAAGGAGATGGTTCAATCACTCCGCGGGCTGGCAGGCCGTGGCTGCAGCGGTACCCGGCCCTTGCCCCCGCCCTCAGCACCCTCGGTCCCCCCCCCCTCCCCCCCTTCCCCTCTCCCCCCCCTGTCAGGTCCACCTGCACCACCGCCCCCTGGACTCAGCCACCCGCCTGGCGGCCGTGCGGGAGGCCTTCCCCAGGCACGTGACCGGGGGGACCAGGGACCAGGGACCAGAATTGTAGCTGGGACGGGGACCGGGCAGCCGCTCTGGTGCTTGATGAAGGGAAGGGGCGCCGGGTGCGGGAGCCCGTGCCCAGGCGGGTGCGCCGGGACCCCTGGCCGGATGATTCGGGGCCGGGTGCCGGTGTGGAGCTGGGGGGGTCGGACCGGGCAGCAGCTGCAGTGCTTGCTGGATGGATAGGGGGAGGCTGGATCACCAGTATACCCACATCTGCCGCCCCTCCCCCTTCCCCCCCACCCCCCAGGGCCTCCCGCATGGTCCTGCACGTGGACGCCAACGCCAGCCAGGGGGAGGCGGACGTGCAGGTGGGGTCTGGGGGGGTGGGGGAGGGGGGGACTCGAAGACCCTTGAGCATGCTCCAGGCCTTCTGGTGGTCCACGGCACGCCTGCCCCTGCACCTGCGCGGCAGGGGACCCTGCGCGCTTGCCCCCGCCTACCCCTGACCCCTGCCCCCTGCCCCCTGCCCTCTCGCCGCTCCCCCTGCCCCCTGCCCCCTGCCCCCTGCCCCCTGCCCCCTGCCCCCTGCCCCCTGCCCCCTGCCCCCTGCCCCCTGCCCCCTGCCCCCTGCCCCCTGCCCCCTGCCCCCTGCCCCAGGCCGCCTGTGCCGCCACCCTGCAGGCCATGGCGGACACCACCGACCCCCCGCCCCCCTCCCCCCTGGCCCCCGGGGCAGCCCCCGCGGCGCCCCCGGGGGCACCGGCAGCGAGCTGCGACGGGTCTTCTTCCGGAGACCAGGGGGCCGCCGGGGTTCAGGGGGCGGCCGGCGGTCAGGGGGTGGCTGGGGAAGCAGCGGGCGCAGCGGAGGCGGTGGCAGCCGGGAGCCCGGCAGGAGCCGCGGAGGGCGGGGCCAAAGCGGAAGCGGAAGCAGAAGCGGGGGCGGCGGAGGTTTCGACGGATCCCGGGGGGCCGGGGCAGGGGCCAAGCGGGCCGGGCCCCGGCGAGTCCCCCGCCGGGGCCCTGGTCCCCTCCCCATCTTCGGCCGAAACCCCAGAGCCCCCCGCAGCCTCCAGCTCCGCCGCCCTCGTGGGCCTTCCCGCCTCCTCGTCCTTCGCCGCGGGGGCCCGCCCAGGCCCAGGCCCAGGCCCAGGCCCAGGCGGGCCCAGCCCCACCGGCGGGGGCCTGCAGTGGCAGTTTCTGTCCCTGGGGGTGGCGGCCTCGGTGCTGCCGCTCAACAGGGAGGCGGGGGACCCAACGGCGCAGCGCCTGGCGAGCAGCAGCGCGTGGGTGGCGGCGCAGGTGGGATGGGGAAAAAGGGAGGTGGCGAAAGGGAGGGGGGGGGGCGTTGTGGTTGGGTTGCGGGGTCAGGAGGCAGGCGCCCAGGGTCAGGAGGGGTTGGTGGAAGAGGCGCAAGGGTTGACGCCCCCCCCCGCCCCCACCACCCCCGCCCCCGACCCAGATCGCCGCCGCCTTCAGCTCCGCCCAGCCCGCCCTCTCCCGCCTGCGCCACCTCACCTCCCTGGAGCTGACCACCGATGGGGGGCTCTTCGCGGCGCTGGCCCCCCACCTGGCGCAGCTGGGGTCCTCCGGGGGGGCAGGAGGAGGGGGAGGGGGAGGAGTTGGGGGAGGAGGGGGGCTGACGGAGCTGCGCTACACGCGGGCGGAGGCGGGGCGCGGCGGCGCGCGCGGGCCCGGCGGCGGCGGCCCGGGCGGCAGCGCGGCGGGCGAGGCGGCGGCGCTGGAGGCTCTGGGCGCACTCACGGGGCTGCGGTCCCTGGCGCTTCACGCAGGTGAGGGGGGGGGCGTGTCGGGGGGGGGGGGGGGCACCCCAGTGTGCGTACGCATAGGGGCAGCACACCCACCGCACCCACCGCATCTGCTGTGCCCTGCTGCGGTGTGCGGTGTACTTGGGGGCGGGCGGACTCGAGAGTCTTATGGCATGGCATGGCCGTGGGCAGGGACGCCTAGCGGACGTGGGGGATGACACGACAGCTGTAGAGTTAGAGGACCCGGGAGTCAAGTTCCGTTGCTATATGAATAACCTGGACACCTTCCCAAGCATCGGGTCTGTCGCAAGTGTTGGCTCGCGCTAGTCGCGGGCCCTACACAAAAGCTCATGCGCACACAAAGCGCGGCACCCAGGTCCCCCAACTCTACAGCTGTCGTGTCATCCCCCACGTCCGCTAGGCGTCCGGAGGGCTGGGGGGCGACTGCACCGAGCAGCCCGGGTCCCCCGACGCTGCTTCGTTGCCCTACCTCACCCCCCGCCCCCCCCTCCTCCCCCGCAGGCCTGTCCCGGGGCCTGCCCGCCTGCCTGTCCCGCCTCTCCGCCCTGACCTCCCTGGAGCTGCAGCACGCGGGGCGGGGGGTGGCGGGGGTGCGGGGGCTGGGGGAGGCGCTGGGCGGCGTGGGGGGGCTGGCGGCGCTCAAGCTGAGGTGAGCCTTGGGCGGAGCCAGGGCGAGAACTGGATGTGGACTCTCTTCTGGGTGCGCTTCGCTTGGTCGTACCGGAAGGAAGTGCGGAACGGAGATGAACGGGTGTTTGAGCCCCACTTTGGCCATCCGTGTTCCCCATCCAAACACACACGACCCCTCCCTTCTGCTTGCTTACGGTTTCCTCGTTGCCTAACACACGACCCCTCCCCCTCCGTCCATCCCCCCCTCCAGGTACCTTGCCCTCGCAGACCCCTGGGAGCTCACCCGCCTCACCGCCCTGGACCTCACGCGTCGGCAAAACACACACACGGCCCTGCCGTACCCCTTCCCCCCGGCTCCCCTCCCCATAGGTACCTGGCGCTAGCGGACCCCAGGGAGCTCACCCGCCTCACCGCCCTCACCGCCCTGGACCTCACCCTGCGGGGCTACTTCGCGGAGGGGGGGCACGGGGGCGGCGGCGGCGGTTGGGAAGACGAAGAGGCGGAAGACGAAGAGCCGGGGCCGGGGGAGGCGGACGAGCTGGACTGGGGCCCGGGCGGGCCCCCGCCGGACGGCGCGGGTTTCCTCATGCCTGGGCCTGGGCCTGGCCCGGGCCCGGCGGGGCTGGTCTTGCCCGGAGAGGGGCTGGGCCTTGGCCTGGATGTGGTGGGGAACCTCGAGGCCCTGATGTGGGGCGGGCCGGGCCCGGGGCAAGGGCAGGGGCCTGGGCCTGGTCCGGGCCCGCAGCCCCTGCACGCAGTCCTCTTGGGCCCGGGGGGGCACCACGTGGTCCTGCCCCTTCAGCCCTTCCAGCCGATGCCGCCCGCACCCGCAGGGCCAGGCCCAGGCCCAGGCCCAGCGGGGCCCTGGGGCCCGGTGGGAGGCGGGGCGGGGGCTGCCGCAGGGGACCCTGGCCCTCCGGTGCCGCCCCTGCTGTGGTGGAACCAACCGCCCTGGGGCTGGCCCCCCCACGCCCCCGCGCACCCACCCCACCTGGGCGCCCCACTCCCGCCGCCGCCCCACATGCCGCCACCCCAGCTGCCGGCCTGGCTGCCCCCTCTCCACTGGCCCCCGCACCCGCCGCCCCTGGACGATCCCGGGCCCGGACCCGCAGCCCAAGGGCCGCCGCCGCCGCCGGCGATCCAGGCCCAGGCCCAGGTCCAGGCCCAGGGGCCCGGCTGGGAGCCCGTCGTGGACCTGGCCGAATACCTGGCGGCGGCGGGGGTCGTCGTCGGCGGCGGCGGCGGCAGCGGCGACGACGGCAGCGTGGGCTTCGGCTCCTGGGCGGCGGGGGCCTCGGACGCCGGCGGCTCCATCAGCCTCACGCCCTCCCCAGACCTCTCGGCGGGCCCTTCGAGGGAGCACTCATTCGAGGGGGGCCTGGGCGGCGTGCTCGGCGCTGGCGGCGGCAGCGGCGGCCCTGACGCCGGCGGCGGAGCTGGCGGCGGAGCTAGCGGCGGCGGCGGCAGGCCTGAGGCCGGGGACGCGGGCGGGCAGGTGGGGCCCTCGGACGCAGCGGCAGGGCCCTCCGCGCCGGGTCACGAGCGGATACTGTCGTGGAGGGACGTGGCCGCTCGCGGCCTCGTTCCTGAAGGAGGCGTGGGTGCAGGGGCAGGGCCCGCTGCCGCCCCCAACCGCTCTGCCGCTGCACCCCCTGGCGGCGGCGCTAGCGCCCCGGCCCCGGCCCCGGCCGCAGGGGTTGGGGCTGCAGACACCGGCACCGAAATGGTAGACGCCGCCGGCCCGGGGCCTCTCCAGGCAGCCCCCTCTGCGCCGGCTGCGGGCGCCGCCAGGGCCCCGGCCTCCCGGGTTGCGGCCGCGGACGGCCCGGGGCCTTCCCAGGCAGCTGCGGGGCCCGCGGGCTCGTTGGGTGCCGCCGCTGCCTCCTCCGACCCCGGGGCTTCAGCCATGCAAGTGGATGCCGAGGCAGCGGCTGCGGGTGCTCCGGCGGCAGTCGGGTCCATGGACGGCGCTGACGTGGGCCCCGGCGCGCTGCAGGGATGGGCTGCGGGCCCGGGCTGGCCCGCGCCAGGCCCAGTGCAGGCCCCGCCGGACCCCATGGACGACGGCGAAGGGGCCGCCGGAGTGGGCCCGGAAGGCGAAGGGGCGGCGGTGGGCCCGGCTGCTCAGGCGGCCGAGGAGGGGGCGGAGGCGGGGCCGCCGGCGGCCGTCGGGGGGCCGCCGCCCTTCGTCCTGCTAGACGGGGACGGGGAGGAAGACGAAGCGGCGGACGAGGACGCCGAAGCCGAGGGGGAGGAAGACGAGGAAGAGGACGGGGAGGAGGAGGAGGAGGAGGAGGAGGAGGAGGAGGTGAATGAGGAGGCGCTGGCGACGGCGCGGCGGCACGAGGCGGCCCTGAGCGAGGAGCTGTGGCGGGTGGTGGCGGCGCTCCCGGGTCTCAAGGCACTCAACATCAACGCATGGCACGAGGTGGGTGGGGTAGGCGGGGGTGTTTGAAGCTGATAAGCGGGAGAGCATCGAATCGTGAGTGGGATTGCCGGAGAAGGTACATACCGCCACAGTGTCCATGATAGGGTCGGGTGTCCGTGGAAGAGGCGTGCGCTGAGGCTGGAGCTGAAAGTGGCGTAGGCAGCGGCGGCTGAACGCTATCCCAAAGCACTATGTAGTCGCAGGTAACGGACCGGCAGGTCGCTGGGGTGCTTTGGGCATTCAAGTGCAACGCGCCGCACACCACCACCCGAAAGGCACATAACATTATCCCCCGAAACGAGACCCGCCTCGTCCCGGACTCACCTGGGCATATCGAAGAAACCACCACGGAGGAGAGGGCACGGCGGAACGCGGGCGGGGAGGGGAAGGGCGAGAGAAGTGCGAACATGCGAAAGCGCGGAAGGTTGGAGGCGTGCAGTGGCGTGCGTGCGGTCGCGCAGTACGCAGGGAGAAGCTAAATAAGTGGGGGAGCTAAAGAATGGAAACACGCAAAGGCGCGCGGAGCAAAAGAATCCCGGGGAAAAAACGTACGGCGGTGTGCTCCCGCGGTGGGGAGGAGTCCTACGTTGGGGTGTGGGGCGCCGGACCCCATGGGTTCACGGACAGCGCACCCACGACCAGGGGGCTAATCCCCTAGGCGGGGGTGTGGGGTGTGGGGTGCGGGGTGCGGGGTTAGGGGTAAGGGAGAGGGGAACGCGTGGGGCAAGGGGCGGCCTGGCTCCTCAACCGTCAACCGGCGGCCCCGCGCCTTCTGCACACACGGAGCGCCGCTTTGCCCTATTTTCCAAGCCAAGACGACACCCCGTCCCCTACACCCTTGACCCCTATGTCTGCCCCCTGTGTCTGCCCCCCTCTCCTCCTCAGGCCCCTCTTGATGACGAGCGCCTCTCCTCCCTGGCCCAGCTGTCCCTGCCCTCGCGGGGGCCGCTGCCAGCGCCGGGGCTCACGTCCCTGGGGCTGCTGCTGCAGGTGGGGGGGGGGGGCGGGGGGGACGGGGGGGGGCGGGGGGGGAGAAGAGGGGGGAACGGGCGTGTGTGTATGGGCAGACGTCGGCCGGGGCTCACCCCTGGGGCTGCTGCTGCAGGTGGGGGCGAGAGTTTGGGGCAGGGGAGGCGGGGCTGCAACGTTTTTCAGAGTTCCAACTCCCCTGCCCCAAACTCTCGCTCCCACCTGGGGGCCTCCGTGGTACCTGCAGGGGCCTGCAGGGGGCCTGCCGGCAAGCGGGCTGCAGTCGACCGCATGGGCATGGGCCGCACCCAGCCCTCGGCCCCCCCCTTGCCTCACTGTCCTCTTCCCCCCTCCCCCCTCCCGCTCAGGCCTCCTCCGCCTCCACCCGCCTGGACGCCCTGTCCTCTCTGGGGGGCATCAAGGACCTCACCCTCGTGGTTGCACCGGCCAAGGTGGGGTGCGTAGAGGATCGAGGGGTGGGTGCCAGATCTGCTCGTCCACGTCCGTACCACGATCTGTCGATCTCCAACTGCCCAGTCCCATTGCCGTGCCCCGCGCCCTGGCCCCTTGCCGCCACCGCAACCCCCGCAGCGACCATTGCTCACCATGACCCCCAAACGCCCTTCCTTGCTTGCCACCACTTCATCTCCCTTGCTCCAAAGAGACCCCCCCACACACCGCCCCACCCCACCCCGCCCCCCGCTGCAGGGCAACGGCAGCCACCAGCCCCCGCCCGCTGCGGCCGCTGTGGCGCTGGAGGAGCTGGACGGGGGGGAGGAGGACTGGGGGGCGGAGGAGGGGCAGGGGCAGGGCCGGGAGGAGGAGGGGCAGGGGCAGGGCCGGGAGGAGGCGGGGCAGGGGCAGGGGGCGGTGGAGGCGACGGCAATGGCGGCCGGGGGGTCCGGGACAGAGGGAGCGGAGCTGGGGGCAGAAGCCACGGCAATGGCGATCGAGGCGGGGCCGGGGCAGGCGATGGCCATGGCGGCTGAGGAGGCGGCGACTGAGCTGGGGCCAGCGGTTGGCGGCGCTGCGGCCTGCGAGACCGGGGCAGGGTTCGGCGCTCGTGGTGCGGCCCCGCCCGCTGCAGGCGGCGGGCCGCCTCCGCCGCCGCAGCAGCCTCAGACGCAGGGGGCGGATGGTGGCGGGAGAGCGGTGGAGGCGGCGGAGGCGGTGGAGGCGACGGGCCCAGGGCCGTGTGGGGAAGGAGCCATGGAAGTGGACGGTTGCGGGGGGCCAGCGGGAGCGGGGGCGGGGGCAGCGGGGGCAGCAGCTGCCTTCCAGTTCCCCCCGAGCGCCCTAGAAAGCGGGCCAGCGGAGGCGGGCGCGGGGCCCTCCGCCGCCGGCGCGCCGGCCTCCGCCTCTGCTGGAGGGGCCGCCACCGCCGCCGCCACAGCTGATCCCGCCTCTACGGCCGCCGCCGCGCCGCCAGCGGAGGCGGCGGACCCCACCGCCGCCGCCAACCCTGCCGCCGCCGCCGCCGCCGCCCCCGCCTCCCCCCCTCCCTCCCCCGCCCTGGCCCTGGCCTCCCTGACCTCCCTGGAGCGGCTGAGGCTGTACGACGACCCGGGGGCACTGCCCATCGACCAGGGGGCGGCGAAGGCGAGCAGGGGGGGGAGCGAGGGCGAAGAAATGGAGGCAGAGGCCGGAAGCTTTCTCCTTCCCCTCGTCTGCTCACACCTTCACCCTACGCTAAGCCCTCCGACCCCCCCCCCTCCTCCCCCCCTGTCAGGTCCTGTCCTCCGCCTGGTCCCGGCTGCATGACGTGTACATGCTGGGCCGGATCTCGCTCACCAGATCCGCGGCGCTCACCTTCAGCCGCCTGTCGCACCTGGATCTGTTCAACCAGGTGGGATCTCGAAGGGGGGAGGGGTCAAGGGGGAGGCAAGAGGGGGGGTGGAGGCAACAGGGTGTTGAGTGGTAGGCAAGAGAGGGGTAGTGGGGGAATGCAGCACAATGGAAGTCGATACACGCCGTAGGCAGGTTGAGCGCTGTGCTGTTACTCCCGCCACGCTCACGCCCTCCTGCCCTCACCCCGTCCACACACCCACCTCAGGCCTCCTCGCAGCCCTTTCGCCTTCAGCTGCCCCACCTGCCCCCCTCCCTGCGGGCGCTGGGGGTGCAGAACGTGGTGCTGGAGGGCGCGGCGGGGGCGAGCCAGCTGCAGGCGAGTGGGGGGGAGAGGGGGGTGCCGGAGCGTGTGTGTTGTATGGTGCAGGAGGGGGTGGTGTCGGGTGAGGTGAGGGCGCGGCGGGGGCGAGCCAGCTGCAGGCGAGTGGGGGGGGAGGTGGGAAGTTAGGGATGCCCTGAGGATGATGTAGTCACGTGCCCGCATTGTGCCTCTGCCCCCGCTCCTCCTTCCCCCCCGCATCCTGCCCTCCCTGCACCCCCTCCCCCAACAGTCGGTGCTGGAGGGCCTCTCCCTGTACGCCACCGTCCACTGGCCCCAGGGCCGAGGCAACGGGGGGGTGGATCTGTACGACTGGATCGCGGGGTGCAGCAAGCTGGGCAGGTGGGATGGGGCAACGGGGGGGGGGCGGGGCAGTTGTAAGGGGAGGGACAGAGAGGGGAGACGGAAGGTCACCGCAGAGCGGAGCAAGGGGCGCACCTGCGCTGAGGCTTGGGGGGCCGCGACCTGGGAACTTCCTAAACCCCGTCTCCCCTCGCCCCCCCCCCCTGTTCTCACCATTTGGTTAACACGGCGGTATGTACCTCTCCATACAAGGTTTCCCTGGCGTCGGCGCGTTCCCGCTCAGCAACAAACACCCCCCTGTCCCCCCCCCCCGTCCTCTCCTCCCCTCCAGTCTGACCATCGAGTACGACATGCGCACCTTCGCCGGCCTCATGCGGGGGCAGGCGGATCAGGGCGCGGATCAGGGGCAGGCGGATCAGGGGGCCAAGGGGGACGCGGCGGATCTGGCGGCTGGGAGATCGGATCCCGCGGCCCCGCCGCTCGGCAACCCGACCCCCGCCCCCACAGACCAGTGCCAGGGGCCCAGGGGCCCGGAGGCGGCCGCCGGCTGCGGCTGCGGCTCGGCGGGGCCGGCCCACGACCCCGGACCGCGGACCCCCGCCGCCGGCCCCGGCCCTGGCCCCGGCCCCGGTGGCGCGGGGTCCGCCCCCGGCCCCGGCCCCACCCCCGGCGCCGGCCCCCGCGGCCGCCCCCCCCACACGCCCCTGCGCCGCCTGGCGGGTCTGCGGCGGCTGAGCACCCTGGGCGTGTTCTTCGCGGACAGCCACCAGGTGGGGGGTGGGGGGGGAAAGGGGAAGGGGGGAGATACGGGTGGGGATAGCCAGGGAAAGTAGGGAGCGGTCACCAGGTGGGGGGTCCCTTGGGGTGGTTCTGCGTTGAAGCGAAGGGCGGGCAGGGTGAGGCCCAGGGAGGGAAAGGTGTTGAGGGCCCTGATCCCGGGCGTGCTCTTTGTGGACAGCCACCAGGTGGGGGGGCTTGGGGAGGGATGGGGGGGGCGTAAAAGGAAGGCGGGTGCGTCAAGAGGAAGAAGAGGGGGCTGTGAGCACCCCGGGGTTTGCTTTGACGGGGAGAGGGGGCAGGGGTCCTCGCAGGGTGGCTGTGGCCGGCTGTGGGAGGCCGTCAGCGTCGGGTTCCCCCAGCCCCCACCCTTCCTTGCAGCTGCGACCCTAAAGCACCTCTCCCCGCCAGCTTCAACCCCCCTTTCCCCCTCCCCTCCCCCTCCCTCCCCCTCCCCCCCCTGACAGGACCAGCTGGCTGGGGTGCTGGATCAGCGCCTGGTGGACGACCTGTCAGGTGGGGGGGGGGGGCACATGGGATCCTTGGATCTGAGTCTGTTTGCAGGTGCACACACACGGGGCTCTGCAACGGGTACTCCCTAAACACACGGGCCTCTGCACGGGCCTGCCCCTGCCCCTGCCCCCCCCCGTCCCCCTGCCGCCTCACGCACTCCCGCCTCCTCAACCCCCTCTCCCCTCCCCCTCCCCCCCAGAGCTGTCCTCCCTGGAGGAGCTTGAGGTGTGGAACGTGTACGGCAGCGACTGGGCCGGATCCACGGAGTACGGCCCGCTGGGGCGGCTGACGCGGCTCAGGTGGGGGGGCGGAGGGGAGCGGGGCAGGGGGGGGGGTTACCCGGCGGGCTTGACCCCATGCACGCCCCCACCCCAGAGCATCCTCCCCAGTCCCCACAGAGCACCCCCTCACGCCCTTTGCGTTGCACACTGCACGCCCCGCCCTTGCTTTCCCCCCTAACCCTCCTGACCCCCGAATCCCCCTGACCCCCCTGCCCCCCCCCAACCCCCCTGACCCCCCCCAGGTCCCTCAAGATGGAGGCCCTGCCGCCCCCCGCCACCTACCGCATCCGCCGTACCATGCAGGCGGAAGTGCCGTACTGCAAGGTGATCACCCAGACATGAAGGGCGGGGGGCGGGTGCGGGATTGCCGTACTGCAAGTTCGGGCGATAGGGGAGGGGGCGACGCCGACGGCGGCGCAGACTGGTGTTGGGAGCAGGCGGGGAGCCGGGTCTGGAGCCGGGCCCGGGGGGCGGGCGAGTCTGGTTAGCTGACAATATGCACGCGTTCCCACCACACACGCCCCTCCCCCCCCCCTCCTTCCCCCCTCCCCCCCAGCTGCGCCTGGTGGCGGACAATGAGATGCCCGAGGGCCCCGGCTTCGTCCTCAACTTTGGGCCGGTGCGTGCGTCGGTGGGGGGGCGGGGGGTGGGGGGAGGGTAGCTCTCGCTGGAAGCGGGGACGTGTCGCATTTGCCAGGGGCCCAACCCCGCCATCCATCCCTCCCATTCTCCTCCCCACTCCCCCGTCCCTGCCCCCCACAGGCTGTCCTCCAGGCGTTCCAAGCGGCACAGCAGGCGCAGCAGGCACAGCACGGCCTGCAGGCCCCGTAGGTGTAGCGGCGACCGGGCGGCAGCCCCTGTGGTTCTGGGGCGAGGGCGAGGGCGCTGGTGCCGGGGGGCTGCAGGCAAGTGCGCCCCTCGGCTCGGTGCTGGTGAGGATGGATGGAGACCACAGGCAGGCAGGCATCCAACCCAGATCCAACCCAGATCTAATCCAGATCCAACCGAGATCCAGCCCCGCGAGGTCCTCAGGAGAGGAGCTGGCGGAGGCAGAGGTGGCGTGCCGGGCGCTGCGGCGTGGTACTGACTTGTGGCTCGCCGCTGCTTACGTCTGTTGGTCACGAGTCAGGGTCGGACGGCGGAGTGCTTTGCAGTGCTGCAGTGCTGCAGGAGCTTGTCCAGGGCTTGTATGTCGCAAGGGGGGGGGGGTGAGCCAAGCATGGTGCACGCAGCGGGTTGTGGGCCGGCTGGAGTGCGGGCGTTCGGGAATGGACGGTAGGCGAGGAACCACGAAAGTATTTGCGTGGGGGCTATGTGCATTCAGGGGACTGCTGTGTGCAATGGTGACTGCTCAAGTGGTGTGGAGCCTGGTGAACTGAAGTTGCTTGCTTTCAAGGCGCGCAGGGCGAGGGGGCATGGTCATTTGTGCGGGTGGGATTGATGGCGAAGAGGCGCGAGAGGGGCACTGCGTGATTGAAGCGTGGACCGTGGAGCCGTGGACGAGGGTGGAGGTCAGGGCCCAGGTCGTCCGCAGGTCCTCACCCTTGTGCCTTTGGCTTGCTTTCGGGACTACTAGCAAGCCAATCTGCGCAGGGGTCCTAACAGCCCACGGTTGTTGTTGTGCGGGCAACCGCCCCAACGGGATCTCAAACCTCGACTCCCGGTGCCCCGACGCCCATACCATACACATACACGCGGCCATGCTTTCTTCGCATGAGTAGTTGATACGCAATTGGTTAGCTAGTTGGAATGGGCTGCTCAGCGAGCGTGCCACGCGCGGGAGGGCAGCAGGTACGCATGAGCTAGCAGATGGATGTTTAGTGGAACTCGCTGCGACGTGTGGGAGCGTCACGAAAGTCGGCCTTCCTCACATGCGCATTCGCACTGCCGCGCTGTCGCCGCGCCATCCACGCAGGCGTCCCGACCGCAAAGTAATGGTGCAGTAGCACCTTCAACAAGCCCTGGAGCCGGTGCTGCGAAGAATGCACCTGCTTCGGGCGCGGCATCGAGCGCCGACGGTGCGTTCCTGCGCGTGCTTTCGCTCCTCTCGCGGCCTTCTTACGGATAGCTTCCCACAGCTCGTTCAGCGTCGATTGACGACCGGGCCTGGAAGTCCCCTTCTTCACGCCTTCTTGCGCACCCGACATCCCCCCCTCCCCCCGCCCTCTCAGCCCCCCCTAGCGTGCCCGCCGGCGCAGCTCCCGCGGGATCCCGCCCCGCCAGCGCTGCCCTCAGCAAGCCCAAGGTTCCAGCAGGTGGGGGCGTGGGGCCGTGCAGAGTTTGGGTTGGGGCTCGGCGTTGCGGCCCTGCACCCAGTCTCCTGCGTGACATCGCCTCCCCAGTCCCCACACGCACACCTGCCTTGCGTCCACCTCCTCTCCCTTCCACGCCACCCCTCACCACTCCTCACCACCCCCCACCATCCCTTACCACCCCTCACCACCACCACCCCCGGAACCCCCGTCCCCAGACCCCGCCTCCCGCGCCCTCTCCCTGGCCTGCCTCCGCCGCGTCCGCGCCGCCGCCCGCGGGGCGCTCGGGGAGGCGGCCTGGGCCTCCCTCACCACCGCACAGCTGGCGGAGAGCTGGGTGCGGCCGCTCACCGCACAGGCCAGGTGGGTGGGGGGTGGGGGGTTGGGGGGGTGGGGGTGGGGGCTAAGGTATGGGAGGGTGCGTTGAGGGTGAAGGGTTGGACGCGTGGGGGGTGCCCCTGCCCTGGCCCCGAACCGCTTCGTGTGCCTCCCTCCCCCCCAACCTAACGCCTGCAGGTGCTCCCTGGCTGAGCTGGCGGCCTCCCAGCGGGACGGCGGGGCGCTGGGCGGGGGGGCGCCGGGGGACGTGGGCCCCCCGGACTTCATCATCAGTCACGCCTGGGGCGGGCGGGCGGAGGCCCTGTTTGGGGCGGCGGAGGCGGCGCTGGAGGGTCGGGGGGAGGGCACGCGAGTGTGGGTGGACGTGTTTGCAAACAACCTGGTGAGAGGGGGGGGGCGAGGGGCTGGAGGGGAGGGCTATCGGGGTGGGGGGCTGAGGGAGCGGGAATTAGGGGCGGTGGGAGCTTGGTCCAGGAAAGGCATGGAGTTGGGTTGGGCTCGGGCGGGCTTGGCGTGGTTCGGGAACTGGGGGTGAGCCATGCCAAGGATGTGGACTTGCTTTGATGGGGGCAGAGGGTGTGGATGGGGAGGGTTGGGCGGTGGGAGCTCGGGTTGGGGAGGGCTGCCCTGAGCACAGCGGGCTTCGGCTCGGCTTGACCCTCCTCTTCCCTCTGCCCTCCGCCGCAGCACACGGCGCCGCTAAAGCCTGAGGCCGCCCTAGCGGCGTTGCAGGCGCTGGCGAAGACAGCTGCCGGCGGCACCATCGTTGCCGTCGCCGCCGCCGCCGCCGCCGCCGACCCCGCCGCCGCCAGCCCGGCCCGTCGGTCCTGGTGTCTGGCGGAGTGGGCGGCGGCGTTGGACGCCCACGGGCCCGGCGGCCTGCGCCTGCCGCCGCTGGCGGCGGCGGACCTGGCGGCGCTGGCGGCAGCAGTCGACGCCGCCAAGGCGGCGGCGGCGGAGCCGGACCTGGCGGCGGCGGTGGTGGCGGCGGCGGTGGCGCGCAGCGGCTCGACGGAGGCCTTCAACCAGACGCTGCGCCTGGCGGCGCTGCTGCAGCCGCCGGCGGCGCCGGCGCGGCGGCTGGCGGCGGCGGCGGCAGGCCGCCGGGCGGAGCCGCCAGGCGCCGCCGCCCCGTGGGACTGGGCGCCCCTGGAGCGATGGCTGGCGGCGGGGGCGGCGGCGCCCGGCGGCGCGCTGCTCTGCATCCTGGGGGCGCCGGGGGAGGGCAAGACGGCGGCGGCGGCGGCGCTGTGTTCTGAGTGGGGGAAGCGGGCGGGGCCGGCGGCGGCGGCGGGGCCGGTGGTGGCGGCGCACTTTGCCGCCGCTGGCGACGCCGCCAGCCTGGATCCAGCGCGGGTGGTGGCGGGGCTGGCGTACCAGGCGGCATCCAGGTGGGTTCGTGGGTAGGCAGTGAGGAAGCGGGGTGGATAAGGACCCTGTCGGTATGAGATGGGATGGGATGCGATGGCGTAGGGCTTCGACGCTCCGCAGCGAACCGGACCGGACCGCAACCGGACCGATGGGTGGGGAGTGGAGGGCAGGGTAGCGGTGGAGGGCTCGGCAAACGCACGTCGTCCGACCTACAATGCCTCCACCCCTTCCCCTTAACCCCTCCCTCCAGTATCCCCGGCATGCGGGCCCCCATCCTCTCCGCCTGCGCCTCGGGCCCCCAGCTGGCGGCACTGGCAGCTGACGGCGAGACCGCCGCCGCCGCCCTGCTCCGCCGGCCGCTGGCCGCCGCCGCCGCCGCCGCCGCCGAGGAGGGCGACCCGCCGCCGCCGCCGCTGATCCTGCTCCTGGACGGACTGGACGAGGCGGATCCGTTGCCCTGCCCAACCGCCGCCGACGGATCCCAACCGCTCGCGCCAACCGCCTGCGCCAACCGCCTGTACCAGCTGGTGAGTAAGGAGCTTAGTCACCTGCCGCCGCCGGCGCGGCTGGTGGTGACGGCGGACCCGGCGGCGCTCGGCGGCAGCCTCCGCCGCTGCCTTGACGCCGCCTTCGGCCCCGCCGGCGGCGTCACGTACGTCGACGTCAGCCAGCTCCGGGCCGGCGGCGGCGGCGGCGGCGGCGGCGGCGGCCTGCTGTGCCACGCCGTCGCGGCGGAGGCCGGCGGCGCCGCGCCGGCGGACCTGGCGACGGCGTACGGCGCGCTTTACGGCGAGGCGGCGGCGGCAGGGCCGACACGGGATGCACTGGCGGCGCTGGCAGCGGCGGCGGAGCCGCTGCCGCTGCCGCTGCTGGCGGCGATGGGGCTGGCGGAGGCGGTCGCCAGGCTGCCGGGCCGCGCCGCCGGCGTCCTCAGCGCCGGCGACGAGTCCCTCGACGCAGCTAGCGGCGCCGCCGGGCCACCGACGGCGCGGCTGCTGCACCGCAGCCTGGCGGCGTGGCTGCTAGCCGGCGGCGACGGCGGCAGCGGCGGCGTGTCGCCGCTGACGGCGGCGGAGCTACGCGCCGCCCACAAGCGCATCGGCAAGGCGCTGCTTTCGGCGGTACGCGCCGCCGGCTCCGCCGCCGACGGCGGCTCTGCAACCAGCTCTGCCGCCGCCGCCGCCGGTGGCGGCGGCGCCGTCGCCAGGTACGCGGAGCGGCACCTGGCGGCACACCTGGCGGCGGCGGGCGAGGCGGCGGCGCTGGAGTCTGTCCTCGTGGGAGAGCACGCATTCCTCGCCGCCGCCATCACCCATGGCGGGGGCCCACGCCTGACGGTGGCGCTCCTGGGCCTGGGATTGGGCCCGACTGGGCCCGGAGCCTCGGCGGGCCCGGGCCCGGGCCTGGCTGGGCCCGGCTCCGCCAGCGGAGTGCTGTCCGCAGGCCTGGCGGACGCGCGGCGCTGGATGCTGGCGGCAGCGGCGGAGCTGGCGGAGCTGGCGGCGGCGGCCGGCGGCGGCGGCGGCGGGCTGAGCGCTGACGCGGTGGCGGCGAGCGGGCTGCGCTGCCCGCTGGAGTCGGCGGCGTTCCGACGGGCCGGAAAGGCGGCGCTGGCGGCGGCGCTGGGGGCGGAGGGGGGCGGGGCGCTGTGGCGCTTGGCCAAATCCATGGGCGCTCCCCGCGTGTGGTCGCCTGCAGTCTACTCGTTCCCGGTAAGGGAGACGGAAGGCCAGTTTGAGGGGTTGGAGCAGGTTGGAGGGTTCGAGGGTTCGAGGGCGGTGGCGAGTTCGAGTGGGGCTGCGGAAACCCTAGGAGCATGCATGTGCGGTCCGCGCCGCCTCCCCTCACCGTAGCGGTACCGGTAGTGTGCGTCTTCCGCTGCCCCCCCCCCCCGCCGGCTTTCCCCCAGAGACCAAACACGAGGCGGTGCGGGCGGCGGCCTAGGCCCACTTCCCACGTGCCCGCGTCGCAAAACACACACGCGCTCCCCTTGCCCCCCCCCCGCCCCTCCGCCCCCCCCAGACCAAGCACGAGGCGGTGCGGGCGGCGGCCTGGGCCCCCGACGGCTCCGCCTTTGCCACAGCGGGGGACGACGAGGGGGGCCCTAGCGGAGGCCCGGGCGCGGGGGCGGGGCCGCCGGACGTCGGCGCCGCGCCCCCGGGGGCGGTGGTGCGGGTGTGGTCGGGATCCGCCTGCGAGCCGCTGGGGATACTGCGGGTGGGTCCTGGGGTGGTTGGGTTGCGGGGGCGGGTCAGGGGCGTTTTGATGAGGGCTTGCTTGGGGGCCGGTTGGGGGGCTGGGGATACCGCGGGTGGGCCCTACGGCGGGTGTGGCTGCGGTCGTGTGTAGGTGTTGATCGATGGTTGTTTAGTTGGCAGCAACGCCGAGCCTACCCACCCCGCTCCCTGCCCCACCCCTCACTTCAATCCTCGTGGCCCCTGGGCCCCCGACGGCCGCCTCCCTGCGTGCCCGTGTCACAAAACACACCCGCCCTCACCCCTCCATCCCCCCCTGACAGGGCCACACCGGCCGCTCCGTGCGCTGCGTGGCCTGGTCCCCCGACGGCCGCCTCCTGGCTACGGCGGGGGGGGGGGACCGCACCGTCCGCGTGTGGGAGGCGGCGGGGGGCGAGTGTGTCGCGGTACTGCAGGTGGGGGTGGGTGGGGGCTGTAAGGGAGGGGGGGAGGGGGGCCGGCGGCCCCAACATCTCCCCCGATGTCCGTGTCTGGTTCCGTTCTTGGGCTTCCCACATGCTGCTCCGTCAGAGGCAGCACACGAAGGTTCCCCTCCCCTCTTTATCCCCTCCCCCCTCCCCACCTCACCCCAGGGACACACGGACGCGGTGAACGCTGTGGCCTGGGCCCCCGAGGGACAGCGGCTGGTCTCGGGGGGGGCGGACCGGGCGCTGCGGGTGTGGGAGCTGGAGGCGGGGGGCGGCGGGGGGCGGTGCGCGTGGAGCGGGGAGGTGAGCGGGGGGTAAGGGGGCGGGGGAAGCGTCGGAGGAGTGGGGCTTGGCTGCGGCTCGCAGATGTGCAGAGGAAGAGGGAGAGCCCACCTCCCCCAGGCGCATCCGATTGCAACAGCCCTCTCTCCCCCCCGTTCCCCGCCCCCCCCTTGAGACTACCCCAACGCCATCACCGCCGTGGCCCGGCCCCCTCTCCCCCGTGCCCCCCGTGCCCGTGCCACGAAACACACACGTTTTCCCCCTTCTGCTCTCCCCCAATCCCGCCCACCCCTTCCCCAGGACCACCCCGACGCCATCACCGCCGTGGCCTGGTGCCCCGACGGAGCGCTGCTGGCCTCCGCCTGCGCCGACTGCAAGGCCCGGGTCACGAACGTGGAGGGGCGGGGGGTGGTGGCGGTGATGGTGAGAGTAAGGGAGGGGGGACGAGGGGGTAGAGGAGGAAGGGGTTACATGGATGGGGGGGGTCGAGATAGGGGGGGCAGGTGGTGGCGGTGATGGTGAGAGGGGGGGTGAGGGGGCGGGGGGTAGAGGAGGGCGGGGGCTGTAAGTGATGGGTTCAAGGTGGAAGGGGAGTGGGTTTGCGGTGGTGACATTTCTCTCCCCCTTCCCACCCTTTCCACCCCTCCCCCCCCTCCTCCCCCGCCCTGACAGGGCCACCAGGCGGGGGTCACGTGCGTGGCCTTCTCCCCCGACGGCTCCCCGCGTGTCACAAAACACACGCCCCCTCCCCCCTTCCCTTCCTCCCCCTCCTCCCCCCCCTGACAGGGCCACCAGGCGGGGGTCACGTGCGTGGCCTTCTCCCCCGACGGCCGCTGGCTGGCGGCGGGGACGGAGGACTACGCCTCTGTGTGGGACGTGGGGGCGCTGGAGTGGGCGCAGAGCTTCCAGGTGGGTGTGCTTACCCGTTGTTAGTAGCGAGTAAGTAGCGAGTTACCCTGACCCTGTTTTAGAAACGAATTAGGAGTAGGCTCGTTCAAGCCAGGGAGGCGTAGGCGCAGCGCGGAGGAGAGGGCGCAGAGCTTCCAGGTGGGTGTGGCGTCAGTTTGGGAACGCGCGCGAGAAAAACAGAGAGAGAAAGAATCGATAGACCGCACCTCAGCCAAAGCTGAACTCAGCCCCATGCACATCATACTCGCTATGCTTTACTTACACATCGCCCGCTTGCCCCCGCTCCCCGCTCCCCCCCGCTCCCCCCGGCAATCCCTCTAACCACTCGACGCCCTCCCGCTTATCAGCTTCAAACACCCCCGCTCCCCCCCTCTCCCCCCCCCCCACTCACCTCCCCGCCTCCCAGGGGCATGTGCAGTCGCCTGTACACTCCCCTCCTCTCGCGAACCACCCCAAACCCCGCCGCTCACCCCCCGCCCTTCGCTCCCTCCCCAGGGCCACGGCTGCACCGTCACCTCCCTGGCCTGGGCCCCCGACTCCCGCACCCTGGCCGCCCGTGTCACGAAACACATACACACCTTCTTTCCCCCCCGCCCCCCGCCCCCCAGGGCCACGGCTGCACCGTCACCTCCCTGGCCTGGGCCCCCGACTCCCGCACCCTGGCTGCCGGCACGCGGGGCGGGGGCACGTGGCTGTGGGACCTGGGCAGCGGCCAGGCGGAGGGGGTGCTGGTGAGGGGGAAGGGGTGTGTGTGTGAGGGGGGAGGGCGGCGGGGAGGGGAAGGGGGAGGGGGCGTGTCATGTGACACACACACATCCCGGCTTCCGGGCTGACGGCTGCCACACGTTAGAGCCGGCCGGCTTTCCGGCGCGCCTACGTTTCCCTGGCTTACACGAGCTCTTCACCCCCACCCCGCCCCCTCCCCCAGATGCAAGAGGAGGCCGTGGAGGCGGTGGCGTGGGCCCCCGGCGGCCGCACACTGCTCACCGTCACCAGCGGCACCAGCGGCAGCGGCGGCGGAGGGGAGGGCGCGGGAGGCGGTGGCGGCGGTGGCGGGGGGCTGGTGACTGTGTGGGATGTGACGGACCGCAGGCCCCCGCGCAAGGCGGTGGGTGGGCAGGGGTGGGGGTGGGGGCGGGGGCGGAGAAGGGGAGGGTGTGCAGGTCGCGCATTCCTGCCCTTGGGTTTGGAAGGCTGTGGGGCCCAGAGATGAGGCCGTCACCCCGGGTGAGGCCGTCGCCGTGTCACAAAACACACACACATACGTTCCGCGCCCACGTTTTTTCGGCTTACACGAGCAGCCCTCCACACATGCCCCCCTCCTCCCCCTTCTCCCTCCCCCCCCCCCCAGGGCCACGCCAAGACCGTCACGGGCCTGGCCTGGCACCCCAACGGCCGCTGGGCGCTCTCCGCCTCCGCCGACTCCACGCTCCGCCTCTGGGAGGTGGCCACGGAGGAGTGCCTGGGGTCCCTGGAGGTGGGGGGGGAGGCAAGAGGGGGGGCAGGGAGGCACAAGGGGGGGGGGTAGAGGGGTATGGGGAAGGGGGAGGGAGGTGGCCACGGAGGAGTGCCTGGGGTCCCTGGAGGTGGGGGGGGGGGGATTGAGGCAAGGGGGGAGGCGGGGAGGGCGAGGGACAGGGGTAGTTCCGGACGCAGGTATAGCGGCGGCTAGCGAACCCGACGCGCATGGAGGTCCGCATTGTTGTCGACGGTAGCTGAGGCGGAAAGCGCGGCTGCGGGTGGGGCTGGGGTTGGGGAACTCCTACACCGCTGTCCACCACACCACCGCTCAATACCCCTTGCCTCCCTCCGCCGCCCTCCCCCTCTCCTCCACCCCCCTGACAGGTCCACACCGGCTCCGTACACTGCGTGGCCTGGTCCCCGGACCTCCCCCTGCCTGCGTGTCCGTGTCGTAAAACACACCCGCCTTTACCCCTCCGCCCCCCCCCCAGGGCCACACGGGCGCCGTACACTGCGTGGCCTGGTCCCCGGAACTCCCCCTGCCTGCGTGTCCGTGTCGTAAAACACACCCGCCTTTACCCCTCCGCCCCCCCCCCCCAGGGCCACACCGGCCCCGTGCACTGCGTGGCCTGGTCCCCCGATGGGAAGGTGTTTGCCTCTGGGGGGGCGGACCGCACCCTGCGCCTGTGGCTCACGGCCACGTGCGCCTGCAGCGGCACCCTGGAGGCAAGGGGGGGAGCGGACATAGGGGCAAGGGGGGGGGGGAGAGGGAGGGGGGGGGGGGGAGAGGGGGAGGGGGAGCTGGCGTTGGTATGAGTAAGGGACTGGGCGTAGAGGGCAGGCTGCTGAGGGGGGAGGGGGGCTTGTACGTGTTGGAAGGCGGGGAAGAAAAGAGAGGCCAGCATAGCGTCAGAGGAAGGGAGAGGCGCAAGGGCTTGCTCGTCGGCTTCCCAATGACCTGCTACCCCCTTTCAATTCTGTCCCCCTTCCTCTTCAACCCCCTCCATCCCAGGGCCACTCTGGGCCCGTGCGGGCCTGCGCCTGGAGGCCCGACGGGGCCCAGCTCGCCTCGGGAGGGGCCGACAAGGCCGTGAGGCTGTGGACGGCGGGGGGGCGGGGCGGGGCGGCGGCGCTGCCAGACACCTGCAGCGGAGTGCTCAAGGTGTGTGTGGTTGGGGGGGGGTTGCGGGGGGGGGGCGGGCACGTGGGGAGGGAGGCGTGGGTCTTGGGGCACTTGGGACCGGTGCGGAGGCTGGGAATGGTGTGGGGTGGGGTGGGTGGGATGGGGACCAGATGAGGCCCAGTCGGGGCCCGTAGTAGGACCAGTAGCCTAAGGTCCTGGCCTGCGTCGCCGCGCGTCGCCGCATGGGGTGGATCTAAGAAACGGCCTCCGCCACCGCAGTCTGACGGACCCCCCCCCCATCTCCCCCCTCTCTGCCCCCCCTCCCCCTCACCCGCTGCCAGGGCCACCCCGACGAGGTCATGGGCCTGGCACGGGGCCCCCTCCCGCGCGTGCCCGTGTCACAAAACACACACAACTTACCCCTCCCTCCCCCCCCCCTTCCCCCCCCTGACAGGGCCACCCCGACGAGGTCTCCTCCCTGGCATGGGCCACCGACGGCAGCCAGCTGGCGGCAGCGAGCGGGGGGCAGGTGTGGGTGTGGGACGCGGCGGCGGGCAGCCGGGCGGAGGTGCTGGTGAGTGGGGGCAGGGGCCGTGGGGGGTTTGGGGGGGGCAGGGTGGTGGGGCGGACGGTGTGTACTCAATGGGACGAAGGTGCTGGTGGTTGGGGCAGGGGGGACGGGCCGGGGGAGCGGGGGGCAGGGCAGCGGGTGCCGTAATCGTGCCGAGATCAGGAAGCATCGTCCGTTGTCGGGGGACTAAGCGGGGGTAACCTTGGAGCTTGGGCAGGGACTCGGGCAGGGGGGACGCGGACTGGGCACGGGGGTGGGATTTGGTGCGGGATCGGTCGTCCGTCGTCCGGAGAGTGCTTAGGATGCGTAGGGTGGGCGCGTGGTATGCAGCCGTGTAGGCGCGTGCATAGTCAGTGGGGACTGGCAGCGGAAAATATGGTGCCAAGCAATGCCCGGGGAATGTGCGCAGGGAGGCTTGGAACTTGGGCCTGATCGGCTGTGTCCCAAGAGTAGTAAGGCCGATAGATTGATTGAATGCACCCCTCCCACCGTTTCCTCTCCTCCTCTCCTCCCCCCTGTCAGGACCCGGGCGCCCCCGTGTCCTGCGCCGCCTGGGCCCCCGGCGGCCGCAGCCTGGCGCTGGGGGGCGCGGGCGGGGGCGTGTGGCTGTGGGACCTGGGGGCGAGGGAGGCGGCGGCGTGCCTCACGGTGAGGGGACGGAAAGAGGGGGGTCCTGCGGGGGGCGGGGGCCCAGGGGCGGGGGTAAGGGCGGGGTGGGGCGGGGAGCTCCGGCCCAGGAGATGAGTGCGGGTGGGCAGTGTGCACTTCCGTACTTCCGTACTTCCGCCTCTATGGTTCACAGCAGGCTGTAGTGTTGGGGAGAGGAGCATGCGGGGGGGCGACAGCCGCTGGTGGGCCGCCGGGCCTGGGACTTACGAGTAGCCCCGTGCCCCGACCTCTCCCTCCCCCGTGCCCATGTCACGAAACACACACGCATTCCCCCCTCACCCCCCCTTTCCCCCCCCCTGTGCAGGGCCACGCGGGCCCCGTGCTGTGCGTGGCCTGGTCCCCCGACGGCTCGACTCTGGCCTCGGGGGGCGTGGACGGCTGCGTGCGGGTGTGGGACGTGGGCTCGGGGGAGTGTACGGCGGTGCTGCCCGTGGGTGGGGTTGAGGGCGGGTGGGGAGGGGGCGGCATGGGTGATAGAGGGGAGGGAGGACCGGCGGGTGGAGGGGGGGGGGCGAGGGCGGGTGGGAAGGGATAGAGGTTGGCGCTAGGGTGGGAGGCAGACGGCAGCATGCAGCATGAGTCACTCCGCCCATGTCAGCACTGAGCGCACCTCCATGACCTGTCCAACCATTATAGCGGCCACCCATGCACAGGACCCCCACACCACCGCCTCCTTCCCTGCCCCCCCCCCCCCCGCAGTACCACTGCCGCGGCCCCGTCACCGCTGTGGCCTGGTCCCCCGACGGGCGCCTGCTGGGCAGCGGGGGGGCGGACGGCAGCATGCGCGTCTACCTGCAGGAGTAGGGGGGGAGGGAGAGGAAGGGAGAGGGGAGGGAGAGGGGAGGGAGAGGGGAGGGGAGGGAGAGGGGAGGGGGAGGGCAGGGAGAGGGAATGAGGGGGAGTGAGGGGGAAGGGGTGGAAAGGGTGGGGAAACGGGGCGGCGTGCAGGGGGGGGAGGCGTGCGTGGGAAAGCGGGGAGGGGGAGTGAAGACAGGCGGGGCGTGGACGGGGGCCAGGGGAGGTGGGCATGGACGCGTGGGGTTGCGCTGAGGTGCTGCCGCGCTGCCCATGAGGGGTTCGCTCGAGGCGTGCAGTAGTAAGTTGCCTGCAGTAATGCACATGGTGGGATGGTGGAGCACTTACATCCCGCATTTCACTTAAGGGCAGACCTCAAGGCCGGCCTGTGGCGGGCAGTGGTGGTGGCAGTGTTGGCGCGAGTGACTGGATGGAGGCATCTGGCTACCGGCGGCGGGTTGCCGACCATTAGAGCCTAAACTCAACGTCAGGATGAATGGGTGCGGTGGCGAATCTGGCGGTATTGGCGGTTCGTGGCACCGCCAACAACGGCTGGAGAGTTGTGGCCAATGTGGGCCTCGTGTGGTATCAAGGTCCTTTCTCACAGGGGTTGGCCGTCGCCTGGGGACAAGGTGTGTGGGGGGGCTAGGAGCTCAGGACCTGTGCGCAAAGCAGCTGAGCGCCCGACGGCCCTTTCCCTTTCGTGGTCCAGGGCAACCTCGGCCGAGCGTGCGGTGTAGTAGCTGAGCCCCCGACGACCGTCGAAGCAGCTGAGCCCCCGACGGCCCTTGCCCCTACCGGTACGTTAGCGCCCATGTAGTACTTCAGCGCCTCCGTCTGGCTGCACGGAAGGATGTCGACGGGCAAGACGAGGAGGCAGCGAGGCACTGCAGGCAAGGTGCCAGGGCAAGCTCGGCCGGGTGTGCATTAGCCCTCTGGGTGGGCCGATATGTCGGCTTTGCACCATCCTGACGGCCGACCCAGAGCCCCGAGCGGGCATGCTCTCTGCAACTTGCAGACTGCAAGTGGCACTCGCGGGAGGGCATAGGGAGCCAGGGCGCGCAGGACAAGGGCCAGAACCGCGGCTCGGACGGCTGGTGGGCGGGGCTTCGGCGGTGCGGGACATCGCCACGGCTCCGCCATGCCATGGTTGACCAACCTGCCCCGACCTGTTCCGCCTTCCCCAAGGTCAGCGGTTTCCACCTGCTAGGTAAGTACCAAGGTCTGAGTGCTCGGGGCAAGGGAGGCAGGACACTCGGGAAGCGGGCGGTCCCTCCAGGCTGTGCGAGCACCCACCATCGCGCTCTCCTCGCGGCCTGCGCCCGAATGGGGTGGGGCCAGGTCCGCGGCTCTACCACAATGCTCATACCTTTCTCGGCCTTTTGGCTCAGATCATGTGTAGTATCTGTTCTTATAAGCTTAATCGCTTATATGGTCTTCATTGAAGACCTGCGATTAACTTTAATTTCTCTGGGGGGCCGGTCAATGAGTGTGCTTGCGCACCCGACCGTGCCAGCATGGCCTGGGCCTTTCACTACCGCCCTTGCCGTGCACCCTGACCCAACACCAAATGAAGCATCAAGCTCTCTACTGACGGTGCCGACTCCAACCCGCACTGCCCCTGAGCTCGATGGACAGAGCACGGGATCTCGTCTAGCCATGACCCCCCCTTGCAAGTCTCATCATCGACCTGACCTGCAGGTGCCGCCGCCAGAACGACAGGAACCTGAGAGCCGGAGCCTTGGCAACCTGGGGTGGCCGCCCGGCCGGCACTCCCCTGCGGCCTGTGACCCGCCTGCGGTGCAAGGTCAGGAGTACCCAAGCACCGATTGCTCCCCCTCTGCGCCCGCTCCTCCGGTCCGCTCTCTTACCCCCTGGCGCCTGTGTCCCAAGCGCCTGCACTGCCAGGCGCAAGACTGAAGTCATGGGTTGCCCTAGAGCAGAATGGGTCAGGATGGTCAGTACCCCACGGCAAGAGCGCACCGTGCCACCGTGTCACACACACCTGCCATTCCGCCGAAACCTGGTTGGCGTGCCACCGCCTCACAACCCCGCCCTACCGTATCCCTGCCCAACTTCAGGACCTGGAAGTGTCAAGGAGGGCGATGGAGCGTCCTTACAGCGCCCGGGGGGCCGTGGGATGGGTCGGCATGTGTGCGCGGGGGCCGATGATGGCTCTGAGTGCGCCGCCTGGCAAAACCGTTCCCTGCCCTGGGACCACCACGTGCTCGTGCCCACAGCGATCCAGCCGCCGCCGCTGGATTGGGCTCACTGCAGCTCGCGCTTGCAGCCCATCCCACCACACATGCTTGCTGCGATGCACATTCGAGGGGCGGCGTTTGGAACCGGGCCTGAGCTCTGCAAACGGGGTGGAGCTGGCGCTTAGCTCCAGCGCATGGCAGAGTAGCAGATTGTGGGATGTGACGTGATTTGCAAGCCAGCTCGACCGGGCCGAGGTGGCCTGCAATGCCAGGGCTGCCAGCTCGGACGTACGGCAGCATCCGCTCGCTCAGTCGCTGCCATAGAGCAGGCCAGCCCCCGCTCAAGCCATCATTTCATAGCGCGTCAAGGCAGTCCGCCACATATACTTCGCCACCAGCTGGAGGGTGGGGGCGGGGGGCAGGCGGGAGGCCGGGGGGAAGGGGCTCGACGGTGGGGGGGCAGGTACGGCAGGTGCGGCACGTACGGCAATCGGTAGCAATGACGGCAAATGGCCGCAGTGCATGCAAGGCCAATGGCGCAAAGGGACCAGGACACAAGTGAGGCGCTCGGGCACGTCAGGCCACAAGACAAGGGCCCCGAACCAATCCAGGGCACTTGGTCCTATCGGCCAGCATCCTGGCCCTCTGCTCCCGCCATGTGGAGGGGCCGCTGCCCATGTGCCCAGGATACACCATTCAGTGCTGTGTCAGGTTTATGCCTGCCTTGTTGGCAAGTGCTACCTTGGCTTGGTTGGGCCATCTGCCCGGAAGGGGGTCTGCACCCGGCCCACCGCAGCCATCCAGCCGACAGTGCAAGCCCCGGCGTCCTGCCCTGACCCGGAGGGCCTGTCTCTCCCACGCTCTGTGATCGCCCTCGCAACAATGCTCACCGCTTGTATGTGCAAAATACCCCTATCCCTTCGCAACGCCGGACATCTCACGGGAGCGGAGGAACGGTGGTGAGGAGGGCGGGGCTGCCCCGCACGGCGGCATCTGCCAACTGGTGGTGGCTCCTTGCAACTCGAGAGCTGGGTTGGGTCACGGGGCTGGACAGACAGAGTGGTGCGTGTGTGGGGGTGTAGAAGAACATCAACGAAGCGAAGCGCTTTGGTTGTGGCGTAGGGCGTGCTCCGCAGACTACGCAGACCTGTGGGGCTTGTGTGGGGGGTGGGGGGTGGGGGGGTGGGGGGTGGGGGGGTGGGGGGTGGGGGGGTGGGGGGTGGGGCTGGTCAGGCAGGGTGTCAGCCAGAGGCCACCGGTCTGCATCCAGAGCTAATGCAGAGGTGCCAGCTGACGGGAAGCTGGCTGTACCCCCCTCCCAACGGCGCGGCTCCTTGCCCCGACGTGCATCTTGATCGGACAACCCCTCCCCAACCTGCGAAGCAACCTGTGGTGCAGCCTCACCTGTAGTCCCGAGCATGCCCCCAGCCCCCCCGCTACGTTATGTGCTTCCTGGCTTTGATGGAACATCGCTTCTCGGCTTGCAAGAGCAGGGTTGCGGTTGGGGCTTTTCGCGTACCCTCGCCGCCCGTTTCTCCTTCCCCCCGCTACGCCTGCTGCTCCCCGCCGCAGGGTTGCCAATACTTATCAGTCCCCGTATTGATACGGATACGTATTAATACGGATACGGCCTCTCGCTGCCGTATTAATACGGCATGCGGCGCGGGGGTACCGGCCGGGCAGCCGGGGGCCGGCGGCGGGGGGGGGGTGCTGGGGTGCTGGGGGGCGTCGGTCGGCAGCTCAGCCGTCCGTTCCGCCGTAGCCGATGCCCTACGCGTTCCCTGCGCTTCTACGTGAACGCGGAGCGCATTCGCTCGTGCACAAGGCGGCAGTATGGGCTGCCGTACGCTGCCGTACTAATACGGCTGGGCGCCGCCGTATTAGAGCCGTATTAAGCCGTATTAGCGAGGAGGGGGCCGTATTGCGTATTAATACGCGTATTGGCCCCGGGGGCTGCCGTATTATGCAACCCTGCCCCGCCGGCCCCCTGTGGTGCACGGCAAGTCTGCCGCCAATTCGCCCGGCTCCACCGCCGCCTCGGCTCCAAAGTTCGCCTGGTGGAAATTTGCGTCACGCTATCGCGCTGTCACCCTGTCAGCACTCGCCAGGCTCTTCGGAGCCGCTCTCGTGAGGCGAACCCGTACGTGGCGTTGCCGGCGAGGCGGGCTGCGGGTCAAGGCTCTCTTGGGCAACAGGCAATGGGGTTTGGGCTCAAGAGTACTGAGGGCTACGGGTCTGCGAGGAAAGGGACTTCAGGCAGAGGGGTTGGTCTGGGCCTGCATCGGGGGAACGTTGTCAAAGGGGCGGTTGGAGCATGTGGGGGGTAGAAGTACATCAACGAAGCGAAGCGCTTGGTTGTGGTGTGGCGCAGGGCGTTTTCCGCAGCATGTGCCATGTGGGGGGGTTGCACGGAAGGGTTAGCTCTGGTCGACTCTGGTTGCCGGGACCGCCCACGTCACAACCCCCGCCCTGCCGTATCCCTGCCCAACTTCAGGACCTGGAAGCGTCAAGGAGGGCGATGGAGCGTCCTTACAGCGCCCGGGGGGCCGTGGGATGGGTCGGCATGTGTGCGCGGGGGCCGATGATGGCTCTGAGTGCGCCGCCTGGCAAAACCGTTCCCTGCCCTGGGACCACCACGTGCTCGTGCCCACAGCGATCCAGCCGCCGCCGCTGGATTGGGCTCACTGTAGCTCGCGCTTGCAGCCCATCCCACCACATATGCTTGCTGCGATGCACATTCGAGGGGCGGCGTTTGGAACCGGGCCTGAGCTCTGCAAACGGGGTGGAGCTGGCGCTTAGCTCCAGCGCATGGCAGAGTAGCAGATTGTGGGATGTGACGTGATTTGCAAGCCAGCTCGGCCGGGCCGAGGTGGCCTGCAATGCCAGGGCTGCCAGCTCGGACGTACGGCAGCATCCGCTCGCTCAGTCGCTGCCATAGAGCAGGCCAGCCCCCGCTCGAGCCATCATTTCATAGCGCGTCGAGGCAGTCCGCCACATATACTTGGCCCCATTTCATAGGCCCACACCGACCAAGCCTGCTTCCCAACAACCTGCAACAAGAATCGCGCCTCTGCAACACCACCGACGTCTTGGCATCCCGCGCCGCCCCCTCGTCTCCGCTTAGGAGGGCGGCGCGGCGTTGCTGTTGAGCTTGCGGCTCCCCCGCGCGCGCTTCGTCTTATAAGGCGTGCTGGATGGTCGGCGACGGCTCGCCCTGGCAAGGAACCCCCCGGCCAGAGGACGCGGCTAATGAGGTGAGCAGAATTGCACCGCCTGAAGGCGTTCACGCGCGGCAGGGGTGGCAGGTCAAGCATCGAGCAATCGGGCGTCGCGTTTGCGCTCTGTGGCTCGACAGGCCAGCTAGCCATGCCCTCATGCTTTGGACCTAACCTGGCTTTACATCGCGCCCGGCGGCCGGCCTCCTCTTTACCGTTGTGCTAACACTGACGCTTCGTAATTGCGCGCGCGCAGGGGCACCGCTACCTCCCACGACTTCTTCATCACGACGAGCGTCGACCAAGTGATGCGCCATCATCTCTTGCAACCTAGGCCGGTTGCGTCTGCCCAGGTGCGCGGGTTTGCGATGGTGTCCAGCGGCCCGCGGGGCTTCCATTCTCTTTTGTTGGGCCCTACGCATGCATATTGGGCTTGGGCGTGACATTCCCGCGGGGGAGGGGGCTCTGCGCGGTGCGTACCAAGTGGCACGACGGTTCGGTTGCTGTCCGCTCACCTTCCGCTTTCCCGCCCTTCCCCGCAGACAATGCACCGGCCTTCACGCCGCCCGCCTGATGTCCCGCGCTAGCCACGCGACGGATGGCTGCAGTCCGATGATTTGCCACGCAAGACGCCACTAGCTACCTTGGCGCAAACCACACGGTGAGCCTGCGGAGAAGCACGGATAGCGAGGACTGAATGGGTAGACTACTGCAATCTCTCTCGTGAGCTAGCTGGGCTCCTGAGCTTGGTGGAGGCCTGGACTTGCAGACTTGCCTTTAGAGACCTTGCAGCAGACCTGCTGCGGTTGTCGTGCCCCTTCCTATCCTCCGCCGAAGCTGATCCCTCGTTGCACCGCCTGCCCCCTCCCCCCCCTAGCAGACCAGGCCCTACCACCAAGCTGCTTGGGCCAATTGACTGCTGGCAACCCCTCGGCTGCTGCGCCCCCCAACGTCCAAGCTTCAAGTCCGCACTCAAGCTTCGGCGGTAGCCGACTGTGATGCATTGTCGTGAGGCCTGGGCGGGGAGCATGGCCCCATCTGCAGTGCCAGTCCGGCCAACCCTGCGTATCCGCATGGCCAGTGCCTCCACCAACACCTTTCATGCAACCGGGCGCTGGTCCATTTTGTACAGGCCCCTATATCATTACCACATACCCTGTGAAGGCCGTGGCCTCAGTAGTCCGGCTGCCACATATATTTTGGGGCCCACGCATTTGATCGTGGACGTTCCATTTCCTGCAAGCCTCGGGGTGTCGGGCATGGCTCACAGGCACCGGGCCGTGTCGTCTCGACCCTCGCGTTGCTTGTGTTTCATACGTGTCACACGTGCAGAGCCCACTTCTGTGTGCCAAACGTATCGTTTGCCCCTCCGTCGGTGGTTGCGCGAGCCGCGTCAAGCCCTTGTGTGGGGACGTGGCCCGTGTCGCCAGGGGCGTGGGGCTGCATTTGCCTTTGATGGCGGATGCTGAGAGGCGCCCTTTGATATGCTGCACGCACGATTGGTGGCGCGCGGCTGTTTGATGAGCTTGGGATGAGTCATGGCATATGGGTACTCAGTGGCACGCCAGGCTTGGCGCCTGGATTCCCACGCCACGTTGCCGTTGTTGCTGCGTCTGCTGGCTGGCTGCTGCTGACTGCTTCTACACCAAGACGGCGCTACAATGCGTCACGGAGAGCGAGAGCGAGAAAGAGAGCGAGGGAGAAGGAGAGCGAGACACGAGCGAGAGTGAGGATGAAAGTGAAAGGGTTTGAGAGGGAGAGACTGCTTGAAGGGTTTGAGCGCGAGGGTTTCGGGTGAGTCGAGAAGGAGAGTGAGGGAGCGGGGGCGGTCTTGTGGTCCGGAGGCGCTCGCAGTCTACTGTGCGGCGGGGGTACGGCCCATTGTGTACGACAGCCGTGATTGAGTGAGCTTATCTTGCGCTTATTTCAGGCAAGTATTCTACCAGAGTTGAGAGATCATATATCATTCGAGGGAGAGAGGTATTCGACCTTATGCGAGGACGGCGCACGCTATTGGCAAACGGTATGCGGGGCAGACAGGCGTGGGAGCGGGTGCGTAGGGCTGGAGCAGGCTTGCCGCTGATGAGCGAGCCCCAGCCCAGCACCCGCGCCTTTCATCGCCAGCCCCTCGCGGTGGTCATTTTATTGAGTGTAGCAGGGGCCCTCCTGGGTGGGCGGCGCGCAGCACGAGCGTATTTCTGCTCAAGCCTGCGCGCGCCGGCCTGGGCCACACGGGAGCCTGCATGGTGTGGGGGCATTTTATGGAGGGCTATGCAGTTTCTGCTGCTGCCAGTCCCCCGCCTGCGGGATCTGGCTGGGTTTTGGGGCCCGCATCGGGCCTCCCCAGCCGGGTCCTCAGACCGAGGCGGATGGCGCAGCGCGCTGGCTCTCTGCCCTCCGAACCCCTTTATCCGTTACACTCAATGTGCTGTGTGGGGCCTTTGGCGTGGAGCAGAGCATGAGCAGAGTTTGACCTTTCGAGACGAGACGAAACGAGCGCAAGAGACACGGTCTGTTTATGTACCGAGGGTGCCGAACATTTGCCGGCAGTATGCTGTTACCGAGCGTTGAGGGCGGTTGGGTCCGCTGCAGAGAGAGAGGGGGGGAATGGACTTGCAGGATGAGAGAACGGAGGGAGTGCGAGAGTGCGAGAGAGATGTGAGTAGTGCTTTGAGCGTTGAGAGACGGAAGCGTGGGCGAGCGGGCTTTGAGCGGGAGTGCACGAGTGAGGGAAGAAGCGTGGGGGCAAGCGGGACAGGTGTGACGAGGGAGAGCGAAGAGGATTGCGGGCAGGCCGATGAGTGACAATGAGGGAGTAAAGAGAGAGAGAGCGTCTGAGAGTGTGCAATGAGTCAAGAGCAGCAGCACGCGTGTAAGTTGCAGTTGAGCTCCTTGACTTGCGTGCCCCGCTGCCTCGCTCCCGAGAAAGCAACCTTCTAATCAGCACTGGCCTCCGCCTCCCATATCCGTTTGTCAGCCCTAACTCGGTCAGCTGAGACTGGCTGGCTACGGCAGGACACCGGCTTAGCACGGCTTAGCTTGATCCCTGCTCATCCCGGTGCATCCCGGTTGTGTTACGGTATCCATGTGTGCGAGCGGGTACACGTGGCTCAGGCAGGAAGCTGCGTTGATTAGCACAACCAGCGCAGCCCAGGTCGTGTTCCGCTTGGCCAGCGGACTCAGCCGGTAATCCCGGTATGGAAAGGTCATGAGTGCAGGGATGGGCGGGGTCTGCCCGGCAGCCGCTCTGCGGCCTTGGGGCCGGGGCTGTTGGGGTACAGTGGGAGGGGGGGGGCTATCTGGGCTGGCACAGTGCTGCGGTAGTGCGGCTTGAGGACTCCTCTTTGGGCAGGGCGATGGTGCGGTGTCGAGCAGCCCCGGGCGATGGCGCACTGTGGCCCTTTTGGCGCGCAACGTTGGGCAAGGCCGCGGCAAGGGAACCGGCGCACCGCTTGTCAAAGGGCACGTCGTCAGCCAGTGCTTAGGTAAGCCGCCCAGCGGCCAGCAAGGCTGACGCATCACAGAATCGAGCCTGGGCGGGCATAAGTCGAGCATGCGGGTGCGATGGCGTGTCGGCATTTCAGGGAAGCGGTTCTGTGCACGGAGCTGAGCCCCCGACGGCCCTTGCCCCTACCGGTACGCTAGCGCCCATGTAGTACTTTAGGGCCTCCGTCTGGCTCCACGGAAGGATGCCGACGGGCAAGAGGAGGAGGCAGCGAGGCACTGCAGGCAAGGTGCCAGGGCAAGCTCGGCTGGGCGTGCATCAGCCCTCTGGGTGGGCCGTTATGTCGGCTTTGCACCATCCTGACGGCCGACCCAGAGCCCCGAGCGGGCATGCTCTCTGCAAGTGGCACTCGCGGGAGGGCATAGGGAACCAGGGCGCGCAGGACAAGGGCAAGAACCGCGGCTCGGACGGCTGGTGGGCGGGGCTTCGGCGGTGCGGGACATCGCCACGGCTCCGCCATGCCATGGTTGACCAACCTGCCCCGACCTGTTCCGCCTTCCCCAAGGTCAGCGGTTTCCACCTGCTAGGTAAGTACCAAGGTCTGAGTGCTCGGGGCAAGGAGCAGGACACTCGGGAAGCGGGCGGTCCCTCCAGGCTGTGTGTGCACCCACCATCGCGCTCTCCTCGCGGCCTGCGCCCGAGTGAGGTGGGCTCGGGTCCGCAGCTCTACGTCTGTGCTCATACCTTTCTCGGCCTTTTGGCTCAGATCATGTGTAGTATCTGTTCTTATAAGCTTAATCGCTTATATGGTCTTCATTGAAGACCTGCGATTAACTTTAATTTCTCTGGGGGGCCGGTCAATGGGTGTGCTTGCGCACCCGACCGTGCCAGCATGGCCTGGGCCTTTCACTACCGCCCTTGCCGTGCACCCTGACCCAACACCAAATGAAGCATCAAGCTCTCTACTGACGGTCCTGACTCCAACCCGTACTGCCCCTGAGGAAGGACAGAGCACGGGATCTCGTCTAGCCATGAGACCCCCCCCCCTGCAAGTCTCATCGCTGACCTGACCTGCAGGTGCCCCCGCCAGAACATCAGGGACCTGAGAGCCGGAGCCTTGGCAACCTGGGGCGGCCCCCCCCTGCTCCCCTGCCCCGGGCATGCCTCCTCCCAGTGCCTCACTGACCAGGGCCTGCACAACTCGCCACCATCAGGAACCTCTTCATCCGGGCTCTTCACGACCCTTGGGGTGGCCGCCCGGGTCCCCTGGGTCCCTGCCTGCCTGCCTGTCGGATCCTGAGAGCCCTTGCCCTTTGCATCGAGCGGCAGCACCCTGATTGTTTGCACAGTGGAGTTCCCCTCTTATCCCAGCCGTGCACCCCCAGCTGACTGCACAGCACCTGTCGCTGAAGTCCTGAAGACCACAACATGTTCACATGGCCCGTTGGTGGGCCAGACCCTGTCCTTCACCTTGATCCACGGCTTCATCCATGCGCTGCATGCACCTAGCCACACAGCCCTAAGTCGGGTGCATGCCCCCTCGCCTTCATCCTGTACCCATCGCTGTCACGCTGTGTGTCGCCTCAGCCCCTCAACGTTCAGCGCACACCGCGCCTCACGCCGGCCCCACCACGTGGCTCCAGGCCAGCCACATCCACGCCGCCACTCCCGGCACCACCCAGCCTATGCCCGGGGACACGAGCACCGCGGGCCACCCCAGCCCCGCCCCCACCTTCCAGCTCAGCATCGACCACGCGAACGCCACCCAGCCCAACGCCCCCGCCTGCCGCCACGTCAGCAGCGCCGCGCCCCCGCCCCCGCCCCCGCACGCCCCCACCCATGCCCCCGCCCGCCGCCCCGGCCCCAGCCGCCCCGCCGCCGCCAGTCCCCGCCAGCGCGAAGCCACGGAGGCGCACAGCAGCAGCGCCGGCAGCAGCAGGAAGGCCGCCGTGAAGTTGCACATGACCACATAGTCGAGCGACGGCGCCACCTGCACCCACGAGCCCCCACCAGCGGCATCCCCGGCATCCCCGTCGCCGCCACCGGCGTCCGGCGGCCGCATGAGCACCGCCCAGGGCGTGACCACGGCCCAGCCGGCGAGGAAGGGCAGGGAGCCCGGCCCCGAGCCCGGCCCCGGCCTCGCGGCTTCGGGCGTCACTAGCTGTCCCACGAACCACGGCCCCGCCGCCAGTAGGAGGCAGTAGGCCAGCGCCGCGGCCCAGGGCACGGGGTGCGCCGCCAGAACCACGCAGTCGCGCACCGGCCACAGCCGCAGCGGCAGCGCCAGCCGGGGCAGCGGCGGCGGGCCGGCGGCGGAGCTGGTGGCGGCGGCGGCGGAGGCTGGGTCTGCGTAGCCGCCTGGCGCCCGGCGCGGCAGCAACGCTGAGGTGGAGGCCGCACTCCAGCCGTCGTGTGGGGCCCGTGTGCCCACGCCGCAGCAGCCGGCACTCGAGCTGCTGCCGCTGCTGCTCCGCTTGATGACACCGCCGCCACTGCCGCCACCGCCAGCAGCACCGCCGCCGCCGCCACCGGCGCGTGCGGCCCCCGCCGCTCCCACGCAGACGCTGGTGCTGCAGCCGCGGTCGCCCTGGCGGCCTGCCTCCTCCCCGTCAGACCCCGACGAGTCGCCCGGCGATCCGTTGCGTCTTGGGCTGCCTGCCTCTGCGCCCGCGCCCCCAGCCCCAGCCCCCTCCGCCGTGGCAGCCCGCGTGTAACCCCCCAGCGCCACCTCCCTGCCCGTGCCTCTGCCGCTCCGCCGTTCGCCGGCCCGCGCCCCCGTAGCCCCTCCCGCGCCCCTCCGCCGCTGCGCCCGCTGCAGCGCCCATCTCGGCGCCAGCAGCAGCAGCCCCACCGCCCCCACCAGCCACTGAGCGGCGAAGGCGGCCAGGCCCAGAGGGTACCACCGCCCCGCCAGCACGCCCCACTCCACCCAGCTGGTGCCCAGCGGCGCGGGGCCCTGCGCGGCCGCGCGGGGGCCCCAGAAGGCGTCGCCGGAGGCGGCGTCCGCGGGGGTGGGAGCCGAGGTGGAGGGGGTGGAGGTGGCGGAGGACATGGTGGAGGAGGAGGAGGCGGTGGTGATGGTGGAAGGGTAGGGGGCCGAGGGGGGCGGTGGCTGGCTCCAGTGCAGGGGGCGCGCCTCCGAGGTTGAGGGCGGCTCGCCGGGGGGCCCGGGCACCACCACCTGGGATCACGGGTGAACAGGGCAGGGTGTCGGGAGGGGAACAGGGGGCGCGCCATGGACTTGTTGGCCTGCCTGCCCCGCCCTCACATCCCAACAGGGCACGTGTCAGACGGCAAGCGCGTGAAGCGCATTTGGCAGGCGCTTGCCCCCGGCGCAGGGCAAACCATTGGGGCCTGGCTAGCCCGCCCAGTTCGACCCTACTGCCCCGGCCCACCTGTGCGGTCAGTAGCCCGGAAGGACAGTCCCCCGGGTCCCGGGCCCCGTCCGCCGCTGGGGACAGCAGGTCGGCCACATAGGTGCTGCGTGTGTATGTGTGTGTGTGGGGGGGGGGGGATTGGGAGGATTGGGGGGGGGGTGTTGACGCATGGGAGAGAACCGGCAAGTGGCCGCCCCGGCGTGAAGCCTTCTCGGCCGTGACACGTGATCCGAACCCCGTGCGCCCTACCGTGCGCCCCCCCCCCCTTCCCCGGGCCGCACCTGTGGCTCCCGGACGTGGACTCGAGCACCATCTGCAGAGGGGCAACGGGGTGGGGCATGGAAGGACGTTGGAGCCAAGGTCCCCTGCCCCTTGTGGGGCCCCCTGGACCTCAATGGGCCCGCCTGGTCCCACACCGGCAGGTCCCCGTAGCCCCCGACCACGTGCGCCCCTGGGACCCCCCCAGGCCCGCACAGGGCCGGACGGGCCCTGGCGAGCCACGGTACCACTGCCTAACAATGTCAGAAGCCCCTGAACCCGAGCGCCTGGGGGCCACACCATCCCGCCCCCGCCGCCCCTAGCTTTCCTCCCCGGCAATCCCCCCCCACTGCAGCGCCCCGGCCTCCCCACCTGCGCCTCCCCCTCCAGCGAGACCGTAGCAGCGGGGCGCGACGCTTCGCCTCCCTCCGCCTGCCCTCCGTCCTTCCGCTGCCACCGCCCCTGGGCCCCCGCCCCCAACCCCGCGCCCTGGCACCACCAGCGCAGCACCACGCCCTCCGGCACCGCCGCCGCGCCGGGCGCCACCGGCAGCACAAGCGCACGCACCACCGCCGTGGGCCGCACCTCCCCGGCCCCCTCCCCCCCTTCCCCTGCCCCAGCTCCACTGCCCTCGGGCGCCGCGGCACAGCCTGTGCCCGCCGCTGCCGACCCTCCCGACCCCCGGCCCCGGCCCCGCCCCGGCCAGAGCTGCGGGCTGTAGCGGGCGTCCGGCGGGCAGGTGATGAGCGGCAGGTGCGCCCGGGGGGCCCGGCTGGGCTCAGCCAGGGAGGCCAGGGAGGAGGCCTCAGCCGGGCCGCCGCCGCTGCTGTTGCTGCTGCTGCCGCCATCGACCCCGTTCTTGACCCCACTGGTGCTGGTGGTGCTGGTGCTGTTGGCGGTGGTGGGGGCCGGGGGCACGTAGACCAGGTCGGCGAAAGCCAGGGCTGCGCCGCCGGCTGCGGCCCCACCCACGGCCCCGCCCGTGGCGTCCGAAGCCGCGGAGGGGTAGTCGAGGGTGAGGAGGCGCAGCACGCGGCGGTACTGCGGCGGTGGGAGGGCAGCAGGGGCAGGCGGTGGGCAGGGGTGAAGAATAAGTTCGGGCCCCGGGTGCAAGGCGCAGCTCTCCCAAGCTGCCCGCGCCTACAGCGCCCCTGCCCAGCCCTCCCCTGGCCCTAACCATGCTGCACGCCTCTGAGCCCAGGGTGCCGGCTGCTCCCCCGGCTGATGGCACTCCTCAGGCAGGCTACCCCGGAAAGCCCACCCTAGCCCTGCTGCCCCCTCCACGCACCTTCCAGTCCACGCTCTCCAGCTCCAGCAGCCAACCCTCGGGCCCAGGCCCAGCGGGCCCCGCCCGGGCCCCGCTAGGCCCTGCCTCCTGCCCCTGCTGCCCCTGCCCCCGCGGCCCCGCGTGCAGACGGTGCAGGCGGCGCCCGAAGGCCCCGTGCAGGTGGCCGCTCAGGTAGGCGCCCGACCCGTGGGCCGCCAGCACCGCCGGCAGCGTGGAGCCGGGGGCGGGGTCGGGGGCGGAGGAGGGGGCGGAGGAGGGAGGCGGAGGCGTGGGGAACAGGGGATAGCCGATGGTGGAGAGGGGGTAGTGGCCGTAGGCGATGGTGGGCGGCGGCGGGTCGCAGTCGGCCGCCTCCAGGGCCGCTGCTGATGCGGTGAGCTCGCGGTGGAGGTCGGAGAGCACGTGGGGCTGCAGCGCGCCTGGGGAAAGCGTGGGGCGGGGTGGGGTAGGGTGGGGTGGGGCGGGGGCAGATGGTGAGGTGGGGTGGACATGGGGTGGTTGTTGCCGAGCGGGATCGCATCGCCTGCGCCAGGGAAGCATAGATAGCTTGCGAAGGTATGGGGAGGGCAGGGGCACAGCGTGTTTGGGCAGAGTGGCATGATCTCCCTGTGGGGTGGGACGGTGGTGGTGAGGGTGGGGGCCAACGCAAGGCAGTGGGGTGATGGGTGAGGGAGATATCAATAAGCTCGTTGGGGTTGGGCTGGGGAGGGTAAGGGGGCTGAGCTTGTTGGGAAACGTTGTGCGGTTTGGGGCGAGTGCCACATATTGAGGGATGCCGCTTCGCCCGCTTCCCCATGAAGTTGCCCCACCGCCTCGCTCTTCCGCCCTCCCCCCCCCCCTTCCTCTCTCCTCCCCCTTCCCCTCTCCTTCCTTGCACACCCACACCCCCAACCGACCACCCACCCATGAAGTTGGCGGGCCCCCTCAGCCCCGGGTCAAGTGACGCATCCACCGCCACAAGCACAGCCACCGGGCAGCTACCGCCGCCAGGGCTGCCGCCGCCGCCAGAGACACGCGTGCTGCCGTTACCGCCGCCGGCCGCGGCCCCGGGGGCCCAAACGGGGTCCACCCACACGCGGCCGCGGGGCCCCGCACCGGCGCTGGCGGCCGCACGGGCGCTGTAGCGGCAGAAGAAGTCGGCGGGGCCGCACCTGGAGGGAAGGGGCGGGCCGGCGCATGGGGCAGGAGAGGGGGGAGAGACGGGCGGGTGGGTGGGGGGGAGCAGTGGGGTTCTCAGGGTGGGGTGTGTGACGGGGGTAGGAGGCAGAGCGCCTGAACGGAGCACGGGCGGCAGGATCAACCCCCCCGCCCCCGGCGCCCTCACCGCGCCCCCGAGTTGAACGTGTCGTGGTTGCCGCGCATGTCGTACACCTGTACACGCGTACGGCAGCAGCACACAGCACACGCAGCACAACCGTGGGACAAGGCTGGGAGGAGGAGGCGCGGGGTCGCCCCATCGCCCGCGGCTACGAGGTCAGGGCACCGCGGCCAGCCCCCCTCCACGCTGCCCTTGACCTTTAATCTCGGGGGTCCGCGAGGTGGCGTGGCCAGGGGTCGGCAGTGCGGCCCCTGGCCCCGGCCTCCGCTGCGCCTACGGCCAGCCTCTGCTCAACGGCCCCCCGCCCCCCCTCTCGCCCGCTCCCCTGTGCCTCCGCTGCGGGCCAGGACCCGCCCGCCCCCACCTGCCCTGGAGGCACCCCGCCAGCCGACGAGAGAGCCTTCCACACGCCCTCGTACTCCTGTCGGGGAAACGGGGAGGGGAGCAGGAGACAGGCCGGCACGCGCGTTGGCGTTTTCGCGTCGAAGGGACTGCTGGGCTGGGCTAGCACATCGTACTGGGGTGGGGGTGGAAGGCGGTACGGTACGGCAAAGAGGCGCTGTCCTGCTCGGCTCCCGGCCCCGTCACTCCTCTACGTACTGCTGCCCCCTGCCGTACACACCTGCCACTCCTGCTCGTACTGACGACCCCTGCCGTACACGTCCTTTGCCTCCGTCAGGTCGCCGCTAATGAAGGCCGCAGCCAGGGGCCACCTGGGGTGGAAGGGCCAGGGAAGAGAGAGGGGCAGGGAGGCTCAACTGCAGCGTTTAACGGAGGGAGGGAAGGGCCCGGGTCTTGGGCATGCCGGACCCGGAACCCACAGCAGCACAGAGCAAGCCATGTTCCCCTCCCGCGTCCCAAGATCCCCGCTGACAGGGCAGGACAGAGCACCAGCCCGGCCCCTCTCGCCTGGACAGGAGGTCAGAGGCCAGGGCGTGCAGATCGGGGCCGCGCTGTGGTAGTGTGTTTGATGGGTGAGAACATGCTTAGGAATGGACGGTTGCAACCGGTCATGGTGCCATGATCAAAACTGTCTCAACGGTCCAAGCCCCGCCCTCTGAGCTCCCCAGCCCCCCCTCCCTCAACGCCCTCCCTCCAAGGCCCGCCCCCTCGCCGCCTGCCCTCCTGCCCCGCACAAGGCCCCTCCTGCTTACCCGTGGATCGCCATAGGGAGGGGGCATGGCGCTGAGGTGCACGTCTGTCAGCTGGAGGAGCAGCGCCACGGTCCGGCCATTCATGCCAGCTCCCGACGCTCCTGGGCGCGGGATGGATGTGGCAACAGGGCGTGGGTGTGCCGATTCCCAGGGTGCCCGGCTTCGAGTTGCTTGCTTTGATGCGAGCATATGGCAGCTCCAACATCGCTGCACCGCGCCTCGAAGAGAGAAAACGACCATTGCGCACCTGAAGCCCAGGACAGCGCTAGGGCAAGCAGCAGCGCGACACTATCTTTTGGCCACATTTCAAGAGGTATCCCCAGCCGCTTTATCTAGAGAAGCGTCCTAGGATGTGAATCGAGGAGCGACTGGCTGCAGCATGTTCCCCGCTGCCGACCTCATGTGGTTGATAGCATGCACAATTGGGTTCGGCGAGGGTGGCAGGCGTGTTGGAAAGGGATACGCGCTTCTATGTAGGGTTTGCGACCGATGCGTGCCCCGCTTCCCCAACACCCTGCCACCTTCGCCCGTCCCCTCGCTGGCCCAAGAAAGATAGCAACGCTGATCGTGTGCCACCGTCAAGCAGACGCCAGCAGAACTGCAGAGCATCCGCACTTCAGACCAGGCCATGAGGGAACTTACAAACCGTGTACCAGTTCTCCCACATTTCTTCGTGCACTCCGGCATGCTTACTCCCGACCAAACGACGAGCGTTCACAACCGGCAACGGTGACGCCCCGCCCGAATGCCGCGTGGGGCGACGCACGTGCTCACAGCTCACCCACCAGACCCGGAGACAACACCTCCAGCGCCCTACCCGGGCGTCCACCCGTACACGTGCCGTCGCCTTCGCAACGGCTCAACCCAACGCGTCCACGCCTGCCACCCAGGGCCCCAGCCGGCTCTTCCCACCCCGTCCGGCCTCCCGCCTGCCCCCCGCCCCGCCTGCCGCGCGCACCCCACTGCCACTGCCACGGACCACCACCACGCCATGCAGGCTCCGCGCGAGGCTGCCTGGCGCCAAGCCCGGGGTCCTGACGCGGAGTCCCGCGCCGTCGTCGGAGAGCCCTCGACCTAGCTGACGGTTAAGCATCCACACCAGGCCCGAGCGACGGGGCCTGGGCCTGGGCCCTGCACGTTGGGCCCCAGTCCTCGCGCCCCGCCCACGCCGGGGCCTCCGAGCCCTAGACTCGACGAAGCTGGGGCCTCGCCGCGCGTCCGGGCCTTTCGGGGTTCTAGACCTTGACGAGGCCGGGGCCTAGGCACAGGGCCTTGTAGGGCTCTAGACCTTGATAACGGGGAAGCGGGTGGTGTCGAGGAAGAAGTCCTTCTGAGTGGCCTCGTCCTTGAGCCAGCGCGTGTTCTGGCCGGCCGTGGCCTTGAGCACGTACACCAGGCCGCCGGCCTTGAGGATGCCGCGGAGCGGGACCTGGGGGGAGGGGTGAGATAAGGGAGGGGGGAGGGTGCGGAAGCGAGTGTCGGTTGAGGGCGCTTGAGCAAGGGCAAGGGCGAGAGACAGAGACACCGTGAGGAGTATTCGTACCTTTCCCTCCGCTGCTTGCCGCGAGGGGAGCGGTTCCTCCCTCCCCTGTTTGACCTCCCTCCCCCCTCCCCCCGCCCCCCCACCTGCAGCAGCAGCACGTACACGGCGCTGTTGCCCTCGGGGCCCGTCATGCTCTGCTTCTCAAAGCCGCACTGCCAGGCGCCGCCTGGGGGAGGTAGGGTGCGGGTGGGGGAGGGGGAGCGGGGGAGGGGGGCGGCGAGGGGAGGGGTTAGGCACGGGCTCTGACAGAGAGGGACGGGGGGAGGCGATGGAGAGGCGGCGAGAGCAGGTAGCTAGAAACCCCGCTGTTGGTCCTCTGCCCTGCCCTCTCGTCCTGACCCGCCCTCGCCGTCTCGCCGCATCGACTCCTCCCAACCCTGGTCTCCACTTTCCTCACCTCATCGCCTACCCCCGGCCCTCTCCATGAACCCCCTCTCTCCCAGTAAGCCCTCACCCACGTCTGCGGCCTACTTACGATGGCCCGGTCATCCCCCCTTCAACCTCTTCGTACCCCGTCACTCCTACCCCCCCCATCTTCTTTCCCCCCCCCCCTCACCCGCGTCCACGGTCTTGTTGGGGATGGCGGTCCAGCCCTGCGGGGGCAGCCCCCAGGAGCCGCCCGGGGAGTCGGTGGCGCCCCAGTGCAGGATGAGGCCCTCCAGGCGGGACCAGGAAGCCTGAGGGGAAGGAGGGGGGAGGCAAGAGGGGGCGGAGGAGGACAGAAGGGTTGAGGGGTCGAGGAAGAGGGCCGGGCTGGCTGGGCGCGGAGGGGGAGCAGAAGCGAGCGGGAAACGATAAGAGGGGTTAAGGACGAGGCGCTATGCTATGGGGCGGGCTTGGCACGGAGGGGGGCTGTAGCTTGCTTCACGGGGAGCATGACCCCCGCCCCTCCGCCGGCACCATCCGCCAGCACACTCCCCCCGTGGTTCCCGTCCTGCGCGCCGTCATTCTCGTTTGAACAAGCGCCCCCAAGCTAGCTGACCCCCCGCAAGCGCAACGACACTCGTTCCCCACACCCCTTCGGCCCCACCTGGCGCTGGGTCTCCGTGGCGACGAAGGCAATCAGAGCGGTCTTGTCCAGACCCTGTTTGGGTAGGCAAGGGCGGCAGGCGTGCACGGGGAGGGGTCAGGTGAGTTCGGTCTGGGAGGGGTGACGACGAGGCTGGCCGAACGGCGTGCTGCCTCGGGTGCCCTTCGCGCTAGCGCCCTCGCCCCACCCCCACTCGCTCTGGCTTTCCCCCGCACACATCCCCCTTATCTACAGCAATCTACTCCGCCCCCAACCGCCCCATCGAGACTGCGCGTACTAGGCAGGCTCTGCCAGCCCCCCGGACGCCCTGTCCAACCAGAGCCCTGCTTGGTACCCCCACTCCGCCTGGTCCTCTCCCTTCCCCACGCAACTAAACCCCACCCTCACACCACCGAAACAAGTCCTATCCACCCCCACCCGCACCCATCTTGACTTGCAACCAGCCCCACCGAGCGCTTTCCGCCCCTTCGTTCCCTCGTCCATCCCTCAGCACCCACCGGTCGGCCTGCCGCCGTCGTTGTCCTCAGTCCCAACCACGTAAGCCTCCCTTTCCCCACCCCATCCTGCCCATCAGCCGTACCTGCTGCAGGGTGACCCCGCTGACGCACAGCGCCCCGTCCACGTCGGTGGTGGTGTACGAGATGGTGGCGGCATCCAGCTCGGCATCTGCCTTGCCCAGGGCCTGACAGGGGGGGAGAGGGATGGGGGGAGGGGGAGGCGGGGAGAAGGTAAGGTATGGGGTGGGGTGGGGTGGAACGGGGTAGGGGGCTGGAGGCTGGAGGGGGCGGGGCGGCAGAGCGCGGGGCGGTGGTGGCGGCACTCGGCACTCGGCACTCGGCAGGGCAGGATACGCTCCGGTGCACTGGCTGGCGCCTCGGAGGGCCTGGGGCGGAGGGGCGCCGTCCCTTGCCTCACGAGCCCGCTGTATGCTGGTGCTAGGTTGCGGACCCGCCTCCCCCCCGCATGCCGCGCTTCTCCCTTGCGTCCTTCGCCCCGCCTGCATTCCTCCCACAACACAGCCGGGCGATGCCAAACACTCCGGCTCCCTGGGCCTGGCAACACCACCGCTCGCAGCCCCGCCCTTCTCAGCCGCCGTAACCCTTGCCTCAGCACACGTCCGCAGCCCCCAGCGGCAAGCTACCGCCACGACCGTCCTGCACAACTCCCAGCCCGGCCCTCTAACCCTCCGCCTTGTCAACCTTCTCGAGCATGGCCGCCCCACGCGTCCCAAAACACACGCACGTTTCCCGACACCCCCCTCCGCCTCCCCACCTGCTTGAGCTGCACGCTGGCGATCAGCTCCAGGCGCTCGTGCAGGTCCTTGGGCAGGTCCCCGGACACGGAACCCACGTGGAGCAGCTTGAAGTCGTGGTCGACGCTGACGCCAGCGGCGCCCGCGGGGGCGGCGGTGGCGTACTTGGAGCGGAAGCCGCCGGCGGAGGAGGAGATGGCGGCGGCGATCTCGCTGATGGAGAGGAAGAGTGGGTGAGGGGGTGGGTGGGGGTGGAAAGGAGGGTTGGTGGAGGAGGTGGGTGGGTCGATTGTGGGAGGGGGTGGTTGCGGACCCCGAGCCCAGGCTCCCCGTTCCCGGCGGACCCCATTCCACCCCTCCAGGCCCTCACCGCTCGTACTGCTTCTCCGCCTTGGACTCGGGCGCCGCGGCGCTCTCGGCCCTGTGCTTGGTGATGTAGGTGGACCAACTGTCCCAGGCCGTGGCGGTGGCGGCCGCGCAGGCCACGCCTAGGGGGAAGGGGCGGGGTGGAGAGGAGAGGGAGGAGGAGTTGTTATGGGGCGCGGGACGGAGGGGAAGGAAAGGGAGGCAGCCGGGAGAGGGGCGGTCAACGCGGGGGAGGGCTGGCGAAGGTTCCGCGGACGTCGGTCGTGTGCGCGCGAGACGTCTTAGGGTTCCAAGACCGCCTACGTCTCCGCCCTTCGGCCCCGTGCCCAAACGGCTTGAATCACGCTCGTCTGACGCTCACTTACCGCGCCGGACGGGCGCAACGGCGACTGGGCGTGGCACTGACGCCGAGATGCTCCTGTCGCGTGAACGTGACAAGAGAGGTCAGAGCCTCCCAGCAGGCGGTCGCCCATGCGGCAGTTTAAGTGCTCCCTAGTCGATAGGTCGGCAAGCTGTGAGCTAGTGGAGCTCACCGAGAGACAACAGGCTTCATCGAGGTCTGCATTTCTCCTGCGAGTGCCTGCGGAAGCCCCGAGCAGTGCACACTTAGTGGTGGTGTTGACACTCAGCTGTTCGGGGTGCACTGCTAGCCCAATGCAGCTCGCCAGGCCGCCGGGGAAAACCGCCCTGCGCCCGTGCGAGCGATCCAGCCCTTCCGACACCTGGATCAAGCTACATGACCGCAAAAGCAAGCGCTGCGGCTTGCCGGAAGCAGCTTGCGGGATTATCGGCGCCGAGATTTTCCGCAACATACGCCCCCAATTCTCACTATTTGGGGTTGGACGTTCGAGGGTCCTGAGCTCTGCTCGGTGTAGGCAGCCTGCCGTGTGGCCTCTTCAGCCAGCAGACTCGACCACGGAGCTAAGTCAAGTGGACGTCGACTGACCTATGAACTTCTTGGAAGCTCGGGCGTTACGTTTATGGATGCAGGACTATGCTGGAGGGCGAGGCAGCCTGAAGGAGGCAAAGGCCGAGCGCTGCATGCCGGCATCGGCATCCGGCCCCGATGCGAGGCGATGCGTGCCCTTCCCCAGGCCCTTGGGACGCTTGAAGTCTCGACCGGGCCTCGCGCCTCCGCCTCCAGCTCCCCACTTCCCACATCGCCTTGTTCACACCCGCGAGGCCTGCAGGTGCTAGCCCCGCACCCCTGGGCACGCATGCTGCCCCTCGCAACCTGTGTGCCCTGTAGGGCCCCAGACATCGCCGAGTGCTGTCGCTCATGCCCACGTCTTCTGGGCCCCGGCACCAGCAAAGGTCGTGTACCGGTAAGGGAGGGGAACAGGAGCAAGCGTCCAAATAGAGCCCCCCAACCTGTATCAACCTCCCTAGACAACGGGTGCAAGGGTGCGTCTCAGCCCGTCTCTGCTGGTACTGTGCCTTGGATGGGCCTGTCATGCCTGTCTGCTAGGGGAACACGCATGACAGATTGCTAGTACCGTAAGCGATCCAGGATATGGGCGCGGTAATATATGTAAACTTCTGGGGTCAGTGCATGCGGTTCTGGGGTTGGTCGGAGGTCGGTTACCGAGGTCACAGACTTCTGGACCCTCTCTGACCCAAGGGGTCTCCGCAGGCGGGGTCGCAGGCTGCAGGGGATTGCTGGCCACCCCAGGTCGTGCAGGGCCCGGCTCTGGTGGGTCTATGCCACGGCGGAGCGTGTGGTCCACCAAGTGGGTAACCACCCCAAAATTTTTCGCGCGGATACTACCCGTAGATGCGTGTCCACTTACTTGCAGGAGGTTACCACTGGTGACTAACGGTCCGTGCCCTAGGATCGCACAGCTGGCGCTATAGTGTGTGTGAAGACACAACTAGGCGCTAGTGGGTTGCGGCTTGGGCCTGGACAGACGATCCAGGGGCCTTGGGGTTGAAGGTAGGCTTTGCGGAAGCGTACTTTATGAGGTGCGGAAGCGTGTAGGGCTCAGGTAGGGGGTCTTAACCGCCTCTTCTACCTGTCCAAGTGTCGGGGTTGTTGTCACGCAAGCAGGGGACCTGAGGGTGTCCTGCTGCTGCGGCTGAGGGGGGCAGGGGTCACACGGAAGGTGGGAGGCCTGCGGAGGAGAGAGAGAGAGGCGGCGGTGCCTGGGGGTTACGACCAGGGGCCGTGCAGATATGAACCACCGACGATGTGTCTTGCTGTACGGTACGGGAGGATGACTCACACGACCTGTTGACACGGATATACGAGCAGTACGGCAGGGGGTCTTAACCGCCGCTTCTACCGCTGCTGTTGATGTGCGCTGGCCCAGCAGGCGGGAGGCTTAGTCACACGGCCTGGGGAAGAGACGCTGGATCCAAGGGGTTGCAAGCAGGGCTTGAGGTGCCGCTTCTGCTGCTGTAGTCGACTTGTAGACGTTGATACCACTGACAGATCGGAGGCTTAGTCACACGACCTGCGGTGACAAGGGAACGACGCTACCCTGACGCCGGAGCGGGAAGGGGACGCCTCGCTGCGCTCGGCGGGTGCCTGTGCCTGTGGAAGCCGGGTTCCTAGCTGCCTGACCGGGCGGCCTCTTGCGGCCGGGTACCGATAGGACTTAGTGCGGCAAACACCCGACAGATAACTGTCTGGTGAAGCGTTCGGGACCTGGGGGCAACCGGGCTACTAGAACACCTGCGGGTCCTGCGACGGGGGGAAGGGGAGCAGTCCGGGGCCAACGGACGGCCTCGCTGCCGGTAGACTGTTGTCGTTGACGGCGAAGGTACTTGTTTGGGCACCTGCGGTCAGACAAAGGCTGTGCTACTCCTATGTGCGTACTCTGCGTACGCGACGACGGCGATGGGCGACTATTCAGTGACCGAAGTCACACGAGGGACGCGCGGCCTGTCTTTCAATCACGGGATTACACTTCCTTGCTAGTGTCACGATGATCAGTCGCAACTCTTGCTCAGTCGCGGAGCGGTACACACACACACGCTGTCCCTCTAGCAGGGACTTTCGCTGGAAGGCTTGTAAGGAGGCGCTATCCTCCTTTTTTCTATTTTAATTCCGGTTTCAAAAGCGCGCAACCACGCGGAATATAAAGGGCTCGGGCCCGCGGCCCGCCGTACAGGCCGGGCCGCGTGCCTTTCGCCTCGCCGCGCCTACGAGGCACCACACCGCTCCTAACCTAGCTCACTGCAGCAATAGCGCTAGCCCTAACTCAACAACACACAGCTCCTGGTGTCGGGGCAGGTTTGGGGCGCCAGGGTACGGCCCCACAATCCGGTGCGCCCATTGCGCCGCGCCGGACCCTACCCCTGCACTGCACCGGCATACCCAGCGGGCAACAACGCGGGAATAGCACAAACCAACGCAGTAGCAGGTCTAGGGGCGAGGGTCTCGACGGCCCGTCCTCCTTTGAACGCGCAGCTCGCGTCAGGCCGTCTTCTGCACTCGAGGGGCGGCCTAGACACACACAGAACCCACAGAACACACGCAGTAGTCCTAATACTTCGTGCTCACGCTCTAAAGCACGTCCTGGCGTCCGCAATTCAGGTTTGGAGGGCGGACCGCTCTTCCGCTTACTCCACTAAGAACCCAAACAGCACACTGCCGTGATTGTCGCGCAGACTGCACAAGGAGAGGGCGGTTCTTGCGGGAGAGCCCACCGTTGCCAGTGGAGGGCTCCTTGCATGGCCGCTTCCTCCCACCGGGGGCACGCTCGGGCGTTGCTCCCACTCCAATTATGAATCACACTGAACGGAGAAGCTAAGCTGCGGGCGGATTGGCGGGGGCGCCAGCCATCCGTCGGCCTCCGGGCCGCGGCCTCGCGCTTGCAGCGCTCGGCCGTCCACAGCAGCGAAGAATACCTTGAACACACACAGGAAACGGTCCGAGGCTCCAGACGAAGGAGCCAGGGAAGACGCAATGCTCCACGAATCATCCTACGCGAGCCGGCTCCCGGCCTCGCGATGACTGACATAAGCTCCAGCATGCTTGCGCAATAGTGTACAGGGGCTAGCGCCTTGCGCGTGCCGGCCTGCCGGCCAGACACTAACCCTCCTGGCACTCTCCTCCAAGTCCACGCATTTAGGTCGGGAAGCCAGTTCGCCACGCCACGCAACCGGGTGCCATACTCGCTTGGGGTCGGTCGTCCCCTGCGCAGCATAGCTATGCCCGATCCTACCAAGGAAGCGTATAGCCCCTTGCGCTAGGACCAAGGACTCCGGACCGGTAGCTTTAACCAGGCGATCCTACTCCACAAAACGACGGGGGAGCGGCCACCGGCGGGGCCGCCCGTCTTGAAATCGAAGACCCGAAACCACGGGGAGGGGTGATGCCGAAAAACCTTTTTATGGGGGTTGAAACACACAGCACGGATGCAGTCTGTACGTCCACACCTCAGCACTGAGGGATGCACAAACCGCGCGTGATGCTGCGCAGGAGTGATCGGTCAGTCCGACAGCGGGAGACAGAAACATGCCAGGCTAGGTGCTCAACCAATAGGCTTGCTTGATGCTTGTATAGACACATGCCCCACGAGGGATGCTCCATGCTCACAAGCTCAAACACAGAGATATAACCGACGGGTATAGGCCACAATGCTTCCATGCATGCCCGACAATTTATTACTCTGACCCTGCCGAGGGCGAGTGCAGTGCGGCTGCTGCCGCCATTTCAAGGTTGGCGAGCTGCTCCGCAAGTGCGCTGCGCTCCTCAAACGCCAGGGCTAGCGCCGCCGATGACGCCTCCTCCCGGGCCTGGCAAGCGCCCAGCTCGGAGGTGGTGTCAGACAGTTGCAGGCGCAGGGCCAGGATTTCCGCCCGCAGCTCGGCCTCGGCGTGCTCGCGCAGGGCCAGCTCATAGGCAATGGCGCCTATGTTCTGCCGCAGCACGGTCACCTCGGCCTGTGCCGTATCGCGCTGGCGTACGGCCGCATTTAAGCTGCTAGTCCTGTCCCGTAGTTGCTCCAAGTTAATCTCCCAGATCTGGGCCTTCGCGCTCTCCGCCTCCTGAACCGCCCGCTCTAGCCGCTCAATGGCGCTGCGGTCTTGCAGGTGCACCTGGTTGGATGCATCCAGCTCACCGTGCAGCTCGTCCCGTGTCTTGGTCCAGGCGGCAGCCATCTGGATGCAGAAGGACGCCGCCAGGCCAAAGCCGTAGGGGGTGCCCGCGGCGGCCACGATCTTGGGGTCGACGAGGAAGGGTTGTCGGCACCAGAAGGTGTAGTCGGGGCAATCGATGCTGCCGAAGAAGTCGGACAGCAGTTCTTGAGCGGCGGCCGGGGAGGGCTCAGCGGAGGGCTCTTGGGGCGCTGCACTTAGAAGTAGCGGGCCCGGGGCGCCCACCGCGGGTTGGCCCTCCTGTGGTGGGCGGGGCAGCGGCGAGAGGCGGAAGGTCAGTGATGAAGAGAGAGAGGGTTGACGTAGCATTGTTGATAGAAGAAGACGACAGAGCGTGAACGGTGCAACACGGCCCGTCCCACAGCGGCGCGGTACCCACCCCGGGAAGCGCACCCAGGCGGGATGGCGGTCGCCGAGCGCGTGTACGTGGCGGAAGCGGACGGGCTCGCCCTCCTGCCGGCGCCAGTCGGTCGGCGAGTTGCGGAGGAACTGCAGGGCGGGCGATACGTCGCTCCACGGCACCTGGCTGGGCGTGGGGCGCAGCACGGAGGTGGGCGAGCTCACCCGCATGCGGCTCTCCTCGGGGTCAGAGTCGCTGCTGGACTCGGACATCTGGTCCCAGCGCGCGACCCTGCCCGCGCCCGTGGGGCTGGGCACCGCCTGGCGGTGGTCCAGGTCCCGGGGCGAGGCGGGAGGCGGCTGTACCGGGCCCGCGACGACGGGGCCGGAGGTGGAGTCCAGCAGGGCCTGCATGGTGGCCTCGCTCATCATCTGAGGACGGGGGCAACGGCCGAAGGGAGAGGGCGGAGGAGTGAATGGAGAGAAGAGAGACGAAGGGCTGGCGATATGGTAGAGTGGGCTCCAGAGGGTAAGAACGGTCTTCAGTAGCAGAGGGCTGGACTTGCCACCGGCTGACCCGGTAAAGACGTTCCCACTGCCTCACCTGGTCCAGCTCGCCCTTGCTCATGACGTCCCGGCGCGGGTAGCTGGGACCGGCGACAGGCGATGGGCGCGGTTTCATGTACATTCCAGGCGCCTCGATGGTGACGCGGACGGCCGGCATGATGACGAACTGCTGGGGGCCCTGGTCGTCCTGGCGGGACCGTGGTCGATTCGAAGGGATGCGGCTGACCTCGGGGGCTCGGTAGTGAGGGGACTCACAGGGCGAGTCGTACAGGTTGAGGCGGGGGAGGTTGTTCTGGAGGCGGATCATGTACGGGTTGAACGTGGGGTCTCGCGGGGCCTCGGTCTGGGGGTCGTTAAGCAGGTTGCCCGAGCCGGAGCGGATCACCAGGCGGGACGCTCGGCTTCGGCTGCTGGTACAGGACGGGAGGCGCGCTGCGCGCGGCGCCACGCCCTTGCTGCCGATGCCGGAGGCGCTCTGGGAGTAGAGCCTGAGGCGGCCAAGGGGAAAGGGCGGCCGGAACGGGGAGGTCGCTTGGCTGGAGCATGGCTGATGGGTACGCGTGGTAGGGTCCCGACATGGTTCCCCAGCAGGACGGCCGAGACCAAGGCTCGCTGGGCTGGCCGCACGGTCAAGGTCGGCATCGGTCGGTGTTGCATGCATGCAACGCAACCGGGCCCGGCCAGGACGCTCGTGGGTCCCTTCTTGCCCTTAGCGTAACTCCAGTCACTCACATTGGTCTTGGGGACACGATATGAAGACTTGGCGACGAAGGTCTTGAGCACGCTTCGCGTCTGTTGGCAGGCGGCACAACAGGGGGAAGCGGCGGAAGGCGGTGAGGAGGAGGTGACGAAACACGGTCGATGAGGGCGCAGCCGGTCATCTGCAGTCCAAGGCTGCTGTTGGGGAAAACCCGCAGGGCCTTGCTGCGGCAGCTCGAGTACGCCGCCCTTCCCCACTACTCACTTGAGGGGAGAGCACGTGGGCTGGCCGCAGGCAGAAGACTGCGTTCTGACGCCGGTAGACCTTGACGGTGCTGACGGCTTGGCTCGACGACGGTGTTAGCTCCTTGGCGATGGCTTTTACCAACCGTCCTGAGGTGGCGACGAAGGGCGGCGAAGGCAATAGCGGTCAGCATCGGCACGTCGGCCTTGGCAGGGGCTCAGCAGGCTGAGTTCAGGCCGAGCCGGGCCATCGTGGGACGCGGAGTGACCCCGACTTGCGGAATTGCCATGCCTCATCGACTACGGCGCGCGCGCGCGGTCGCAACCCCGACCGTAACCCGGCTGAGCCAGTCAGCAAGAAGGGCATTCAGCAGGGCTAGCGATCCCAGGGCGCGACTTACCGGCGAGGGCGCGGGCGGTGGAGGTTGACGTTTTTGCCGGTGTTGCCTGGTGGACCGCTATGTCCACGTTCAAGGGGGTGCTGGTTGCCTTTGTGCGCCTCTGAGGGCGCATTGCTGTTTTTCCTGTTAACCAAAACGGGGCAGTCGCCGGTCTTAAATTAGCCCGGCGCGGCCGCGGCCCCGGATTGGTTCGCAGGGCCGAGCTCAATCTGCTGATTCGCTCTGGCAGTTAACGCGCGGAAGGATGGTTTCTCCGGTCCCTTGCACGAGCAGCGATGCGCATCGCCGAGCTTCGGTCGACAGGCGATGCGGAGGCGCGCTGGAGCCCGCTCCCGTCTCACCCGCATGACGGCCGTTGACTGCCGTGGTCCAGTCCTTCGGTAATGATGGCACCAGTAGGGGGCAGGGGGGTGACGGTGTCGAGCGGCTCCGCGGCGTCTCGGGTCCCTCTAGCTAGCGGGCCTCGTCGTATGCTATTCCTCGACATGGCGAGTTGGCGAAGCGTATCCAGGCGGATTCGGACGCGTCCCCGGTTCGACTGCGCGCGCCAGTTGAGAGGAAGTCGCGGCTGCTTGAGGATAGGCTCCTTACGGTAGGATGGTGTGTAGTATATTCAGAGCTCCGTCTGAACTGGAGAAGGGGGGCCGTTTTTGCAAGGTGCATGGTCGCATGGCGACCTTATCCTGGCTCAGCTGCCCTGCTTCGTTAGGGTCAAACTGCCCCGCTCAGTACACACCAGGGTAGTCTTTACTTGTTACGCGTCGTTGTAGTCGTCTTGGCCGTGTTGGTATAGTCGCTTGCAGCGCTTGCAACACCTAGGTGGCAGCCGGCCGACCCGGCCTCGCCTCTTAAGCATGCAACTCGATAACCTTACTTACAGCAGAACCAGATCTGCTGGGACGCTTGTTCTCCGGCGCTTGCGTTCGCCTTGACCTCGCGGCGTCGGCCCGCTAGGCCTTCCGCGGATCTCTGGCGGTGCAAGCTCACGGGAATGAGCCTCGCCTCATTCCCTGCAGGCCGGCTTAGGCTTCCTCCATCCCCGGCGATTCGTCGCCTGCGGGAAGTTTGTGCGGCCGCTTGTGGCGCTTGAGGGCGCTCCGCGGCCGTGGAGGGGGAGCCTGAGCTGTCGTTGCTGCCTGGCTGGAGCCTTGCGCGACAGCGGAGGGGAGCACCTCGGGCGTTGGCGCCATCGCGGGCTTCACCTTTGCTGTTGCGGCCTTCCTTGGGGCAGCTGCGCCAGCTTGCTCCAGCACTGTCGGTGAGGTAAACGGTGGGGTAGCTGTAGCCGGGAGCGCGCTGCGCTTGGCGCCCTTGGCATGTGAGGGGTTGACGAGGAGGCGGTGGGTGGCCACGGCGAAACGCTTGCCGTCGGCCCCCTCCACCACCGCGTAACTGCCTTGAGGGGTGTAGTAGCAGTACTTGTAGGGGCCCTCCACCTTCTTCTGCATCTTGCGACGTTTCTCCTTGCGCATGTAGCAGAACTCGCCAGGTTGCAGAGGGGGCAGACCAGGCAGTTGCTCGTCGTTGACTGTCCATGTCCCGTTCCCGCTGGCCTCAGGTGCCGGTGTCAAGGGAGCAGGCGGCGGTGCTGGGCTAGCGGCCTTGTTGGACGGGGGCGCCTGCGTTGGTGGCGCCGTTGGCGGGGCGCTGGACGTAGCGCCAGGGGGCTGCACGGGAGGCTCACCAGGTGGGACCAGGGGGTTGAAGCAGAGTGGGCTGGACGTCGCCGTAGTAGGAGCCTCCGCTGGCTTGTCCTCTGCCATTGGGGTTGGCTCTTCACGGTCTTCCACGTCAGCTCGGGCCGGTTCACGTCGTCCGCCGGCCTTTAGCGCCTTGCTTCGCCCCTTGGTTTGATGATACCTAGCCTCGTACTTCGCCTTCTGCCTAGCCTTGGCCTTGTCGTTATTGGTGAAGATGACCTCGGCGGTGGTGTCCATCGCCTCCTTCCTGGCTCTCAGGTTGTCGAAGTCCTCGGGCCGCCAGTCGATGGCGATCTCCTCGGGGTGGATGTCGGGAGCCTCAGTTGGCGGCTCGGGGAGGTCGCCACGGAGGCGCAGCTCTCGCCCGAACATGGCCAGGGCGGGAGACACGCGGGTGGAGTGGTGGATAGCTGCACGATAGGCCCAAAGCGCTCGCTGGCATACCTCATCCCATCGATCCTCCGAGGCGGCCAGGGTGCGTAGCTGGTTGACTATGGTGCCGCCCATGTTTTCGACCAGACCGTTGCCCTGAGGGGCGTAGGCGGCTGTGCGGCGATGGGTGATGTGGTAGGTGCGTAGTCCAGAGTGGAAGGCGCCGGCGAATTCCATGCCGCGGTCAGTTACCATCTCCGTGGGCACGCCGTAACGGGCAAACCACGTGTCGTGCAGGGCACGGAACACGGTGGTTGGCTGCTTGTTGGGAATGGGGATGGCCTCAGGCCACTTGGTGAAGGCGTCGATGATTACCAACAAGTAGACGTTGCCGCTGGGGGTGCGCCGAAATTTGCCTTGTAGGTCCGCATGTAGACGGTAGTTGAAGGGGGAGTTGGGCAAGGGGCGCAGCACAGTGCGGCGAAGGAGCAGTTGACGCTGGGCGTTGCAATCGGTGCATGCCGCCACGACCTCTCTGCAGATGGGGCGCATGCGCTCGAACCAATAGCGTGATGCCACGAGGCTGAGGGTCTTGTCGACCCCCAGGTGTCCGAGGGCATGTAGCTCTTGGGTAATGCGCAGGCACTGGTCGGGTGGTGGCACCACTCGCGGCCCTCCCTTGCTGTGACGCATCAGTTGTTGTTGATTGGCGTCCCAGGAGTAGTGCTTGGCTCGTTTTCGTACCCTTTGCACTTCCCTGGATAGCTTGAGGGGGTCGCGTTCGTCGAGCAGCTCGTACGACACCTTGAGCTTGCCTGTCTTGACGTATTCGATCACTGGCTCGTCCTGCCACACGCTTGCGGGGCGCTTGGGTTGTGACGGCTCCTTGGGCGAAGGGCTGTTGCTTGGAGATCGCTCCAGCTGCTCGGGAGGCTCGTCATCGGAGGTGTCGGATCGCTCAGGGGTGTAGTCTGGGTCCTTTTCAGACTCCTTGACCGAGGGTCGGGAGCCGGACTCATGAAGTTGACGGGTCAGCAGCTCTCGTTCGCCTGGAGGGGGCACGACACGGGGTGCTTGTGTCGGGTCGGTGGGCAAGCGGTACAGTTTGCCCTCCTGATAGGCGTAGAGGGCGCTGCGGGCCTTGACACGCCGGACTTCTTCGGCAATAGTCAAGGGGTCGGAGGCACGAAGCGTTGAGGGGTCCACGATGAGTCGTTCGGTACGTAGGAAGTTGATGAGGGCGGTGTCTTCCCACACGGGGCGTTGCCGCCGCCCGTTGATAATGTCGTCTCGCTCGTCTAGCTCTTCTGCCTCGTCAGAGGAGAATTGCCTGAGGTCGGAGGAGTCGTACTCGATGGGCGGCTGTGATGCGGCCGGCTCCGTTGGCGGTTGGGGCTGGGCGGCTCCGTCTGCCTCGCTGTCCGTGGAGACCAGGTCCATGGGCGAGTCCGCAGGGTCGTTGGCGAGGCGACGGGCAACGTCCTTGTAACGCGCAGGCCAATCTCCTGCATGCATTGGGCATTGCCATGTGCCTGGGGGTACACGGGGAAGAGGGGGACGGAGGCAGGTAGTGTGCCAGCCCTTATCGCAGCCGGTGGCATCGCAGATCAGCATGTTGTGACATGGCTTGGGTTTCATGCACACCACGCAGGTCAGCCCTGGATCAGGATCCGCATCCTCAACTACCTGCCGTACTCGCTCGGTCTCCTCGAAATCCGCCAGAAGGGAGTTGAAGCGTCGCGGGCGAGAGGAGAGGCGGAGGGTGGCTTCAGGCGGGCTGTTGAGGTGTGGAGGGGGCATGGGTTGATCCTCGGTGGCTGGGGAGTCGCTGTCAGAGGTGGCCTCCGAGGGAGTGACGGTGTCGCTGTCCGAGAGTGCCAGGGCCGCAGTAGCTTCCGTCAAGGGCCCAGGGTTGGGTTGTGACCCAGACGGTCCAGCGCCGTCGTTGACTGCGGTCTGCGGACGCGGTAGCGGCGGCGCAGGTGGGGCGCTGGGCCCTACCTCTCCACTGGGGTCAGCATTCTCCCCGGCTGCTTGCGACGGTGAGAGCGCAAGGGTTGTTCCGTTGGGTGCGAAGCGCACGCGGCGTGGCCGGGGGGGAATGATGCCGGTGACGGGTGTAGCATCCACCATGAAGGCGTTTACGGACCGATCGGCTGCGGCGGAGGTGCGGCGGGGCTGTGGTGGCTCAGGCAGCCATACCACGTCCCAAGCCATACCGCCAGGTCGGCGTGTAGTCCGTGGATGTGTGGTTGGGTATTCAGTCACGCGCTCTTGCCCGGGTTGGGGCCACACAAGGGCGGAGTAAACCTCCACGTCCGTGGTGGGCCACAGCTCGGCCGCTAGGCGGGTGACGGCGAAGGGAGAGCTGTAAATCTCCGTGGTCCACACGTCCTCGTCGGAATCGGAGCCAGGCGGCGGGGCTCCAGGCGTAATGGGCCGGTCGGGGGGGGCGTCGTTGTGCTCCCCCATCATATCGGCCATGCGGCTTAGCCCGTCCGCGTTCCGGTGTTTGGATCCAGGCGAGAACTCCACCTTGAACCGGAACTGACTCATCTTGATGGCGAGGCGTGTGAGGCGGGACGACAGCGGTTCTTGTCCAGATGCTCCGGGCCCCATCACGTAGCGCAGGCATAGACTGTCGCTGACCAGGATGAAGGGGTCGGGAGCATTCAGCAGGTAGGGTCGGAAGTGTCGCATGGCCCAGCACGCTGCCAGCACCTCTCCCTCCCCTGAAGCCATCTTTGCCTCAGTGGGGGAGCAGCGCCTTGAAGCGTACTGGATCACGTACAGCTTGCCGTTCTTGGGGTCCCGTTGCTGAAGGATGGCGGACATGGCCTCGGCTGAGTAGTCGGTGGCCAGAATGAACGGCATGCCTTCCTTGAACGTGGGACTGCGTAAGATGGGCCAACAGGTGAGGGCTCGTCGCAGCTCCTCGAAGCTGCGTTGTTGCTCGGGGCCCCACTCCCACGGCGCGTCTTTCCGCAGGAGCCGGATCATGGGTGCAGCCTTCTTGCTGTACTCGAAGATCCAGGCACGGTAGAAGGAGGTGAGGCCAAGCCATGACGCCACGTGCCGGCGGGTACGAGGGGCAGGGAAGGCGGAGATGGTGGCCATGTGCTTGGGGTCCATAGTGGCGGTTCCTTTCTCGAAATCGATTGAGAACCCGAGCCACCGTAGTTGCCGTTGGAAGTAGCGGCCCTTGGTGCTTGACAGCTTGACCCCTGACAGCCGAAGCAGGTCAAACACCCGCTCCAGGTCTCTCAGGTGGGTGTCGAAGTCCTTGCTGAGGGCTAGGCTGTCGTCCACCCAGGTGGTCACGCACCGGTCCTCGGGGTCCTTGAAGGCGGGGGCGCTGTCGGGACCATTGGGGTTGCGGCGGCGATAGGGACCTGAGGAGGGGTGTGGATCAGCGGTGGTGTCAAGACGAGCGGGTGCCTCCTTGGGTGCCGGCACTCTGGAGACGCCTCCCAGCAGCACAGGGCCAAGCGCCTTTTGCATGAGCTGGCACCAAATGGCTGGAGAAGAGGCTAGTCCCATGGGCATGCGCTTGAAGCGCCAGCACCCAGAGGTGGTGTGGAAGGCCACGCGGTCCCGACTTGCAGGGTCATCGATGGGGATGGCGTAGAAGCCCATGCGACAGTCGAGGGTGCTGGCGAAGCGCTGCTCTCCGGGAGGAGGAATGACGCGGTCCAGCACCTCTCGCAACACCCCAATGGGGAAACGTACGGGTCGTAGTACGGCATTGATACGCCTCAGGTCCACCACAAGGCGGGGCTTGCCTGAAGAGTTGCGCACCACGAAAACCGGGCTGCTCCAGGGGCTCTCCGCAGGCTCGATGATGCCGGATTGCAAGAGCTCTTGGATGGCCTCGTTGCACACTTGTCTGTCTTGGTACGACATACGGTGAGGGGGCACGAAGATCGGAGGGCTGTCGCCAGTGTCGACGGTGAGGGACTGCCACGTAGTTCGGCCCAGCTCCAGTGAGTTGCGTGCAAACAAATCGAAGTGCTTGTAAAGTAGGCCGTAAGCTTTTTCCCACTGCTCACGGCTTAAGTTGGGGTTGACGCAGGCTGCTAGGTGTTGCGCCAGCTCCTCGTCGGGGTGCTTCTGGGCACGCAGGGCAATTGTTTGTTCTGCGAACAGACGTGCCCTCGCCACGTGCTCGGCGGGGGGTGAGAAGCTCGATCTCGCTGTACGGCGGAGGCTCCAGGGGTCGTTGCACCACTGTAGGCTCATCGCCGGACGAGGGGAAGCGACGCCGGTCCCTCTCCCGCGGGGGCCCGGGCTCCGGTGGGGGAGGACCGGTTTCCACGTCGGGCTCGGGGCCGAACCCGGTGGTGAGGGCGTGTACCGCCGCCCCATCGCCCCCCATCATGCAGATGTCGGGTCGGGAGGCGCGGCTGTGGCTCTCGCTCCAGAGCTCGACGTGGCAGCGCTGTTCCTGAGAGGAGGTGTAGTGCAGCAGGTGTTGATCTAGGTCGATGCAGGCCCGTACGGCATGCAACCAGTCGAGGCCCAAGATCAACTCAGACGCGAGGCGTCGTGCCACATACACTTCCACTTCGGTTGAGCGGTCGGGCAATATCACGGTGAGTACGGTCTTGCCCACCACGTCAATCGGTTGGCCGGACGCGTTGTTGAGGGGGCGTTGTACGGGTACGACGGGGTTGGTGTGGCTCAGGCGCCGTAGCGTGCTGAGAGTGACGACGGAGATGCGGGCTGCGCTGTCCACCACCGCAGGCCATCGTGCGCCAGTCTCCAGAGTGCTGAAACCTACCCAAACGTTAGGCACCGCATGCCAGGCGTCACGTTCAGGTGCTGTACCACGCGCCATCGGTTTGGATGCTGCTGCGAGCCAATCCCGCAGCTGCATTTGCCGGAAGAGAGGGTCCAGGTCGTCGGGCGGAAGTCGTGACGAGGCGATGCGGGGCCATGGGACGCCAGCCTTGGGGGCCCCGGAATCTAGGCTTGACACGCCGGCGGCAGGGGCCTCCTGTTGTCGTGCAGAACGCCTTACCTTGCGGCGGCCTTCCTCGGGTTCGGGTTGAGGGGACACTGCTGGTTCGGCGTGTTCCGTAACGACAGGGGGCGGCCGCGGCTCTGGCCCGTAGACGGCCGGGGATGACGTGGACGTGGGCGCGGACGGAAACTGCGGGGTGCCTACCGGGCCCCGTGCCCGGAGCTCCTGCCAGCGCGCCACCAGGTGTGAGCTGGTGACGACGCCAGGCATTTGAGCAAAGGGCGTGGGCCGGGGGCGGCTGAATCCGCTAGGGTGTCGGATGGTGGTTGCGGTTTCCGATGCCCAGGGGGCTCCCGGGCGCTGGCTGTCTCGAAGTGAGGGGCTGGTGCCGGAGGAAGAGCTGTAGGGCGCCCAAAGGTAACTGTCGTCCACGGGATATTGGTGAGTGCTGCGAGTCCGGGGAGCGGTGGTGCTGTCGTCCGCGCTGTCCACGGGGGACTCGGTCAGGGGCTGCGTGAGGGGGTTTGTCTCACTCCTCGTGCGCTCGGTCCAGTCTTGGTCAGACGGTGGAGGCTGCATCATGGATACATCTGCGGGGGCGGTTCCTGGACTGGTTGCGCCATCGGCGAGATGTAGCAGGGCAATGGCCACCTCGCTCTCAGCTAGCTCCGTACTGGAAGGGCAGGCTTCCGCGGCTGCGGTCGGAGCGTTAAAGGTGGGAGGAGGCGAAGTCACCACGTTCTCGACGGAAGCGGCACCGACAGGGGACACGGGTGTCAATGTGACGGGGATGAGCGTGCCTCCCAGCATGGCCGGCTGGGTCGCCAGGTGGGGGAGGCGCGCTGCAAGGCCCTCGAGCACGTGTCGTGCTGTGGCCCTTGCCCCGTCCGCCACTCGCTTGTGGCCGGTGATGGCCACCTGGCGGTAGCGCAGCTGGTCCTCGGACAGGTGGGACGTGTCTTCGTAGCCTAGCACACGGTAGAGCGCTTCTGACTCAGCAGCACGTCGTACGGCGCGGGATACGATCTCCCAATCCAGCCGGTCACGAAGGTAGTTATCAATCCAAGCTGATCCATTAGCCAAGGGCGCGGCGGCAGGGCTGGCGACGATGTCATCCTGCAGGCAAGGGAGAACGGGTCCTGGTAAGAGGGAGGCTTGGTTGGTACGGTCTTGGATGGACGGCGTAGGGTTGGCAGAGGTCTCGATGCATCGACCGTGTGGGGGAGTGATCAGGGCAGTCTCGACACGCCGCTTACTGCTGGCGGCAGGAGCGCTGCGCACTGCCTTCTCCATTGCCCACCTTCTGCGGTTGAGTATGACGGCGAAGGCGTCTTCTGCGGCGGCCCTGGCTCGGACCGCGATGGCTTGGCGCGCCTGCATCTCGTTCTGTCTGGCTACCGCCTGTGAAGGGGTCTCGCGCGCGGACGGCGGGATGTCCAGCAACCCGCACCATGCCTCAGCCTCCGCCGCCTGCAGTACCAGGGTTTGCAGAAGCTTCCAGTCTTGCTGGGCCTCGGGGCTTGCTGGTGGTGAGGTGACGGACACAGGCTGGGCTGGGGTGTCGGAGGTCATCATGCAGCAGCCGGGGGAAGAGTCCACAAGCGGGGGAACCGTGCTGGAGGCCGGGGTCCACGGGCCGGTTTCGCACGGCTCGGCTTGATTTGTACGACTGCACGCGAGCTTGACCATGAAGGGTTGGTTGACTATATCTCGCAGTTGTAGTGCCACGTCCCAAATGGCGTTTCCACGTTGAAGGTGATAGTCGGCGTGGCCCTCGCGATGGCGGCGGGATGATGCTGTCTCGTTGAACGGAGGGGTCAGACCCAGGTCAAAACCGATAGTGCATTCATCTGCGGCGGCGTGGGCGAAACGGCAGGCCAGGCGACGAAGTTGGTGCGCGTCGCCCGCTTGAAGCGGCGCGAGCGGCGAGCCCATGTCGATGTCGGGGGCCTCGCCTTCGGAGTCCTGCGGCGGCGGCGCTGTCTGGCTTCCGAGCATGCAGAGTCCTTCCAGTATCTCTTCTGTATTCGTAGAGTCAACCGGCGAGGGGGCAAGCGAAGGTTCGTCGTGTCGCGGGTTCGGCCAGTCGCGGGCGACTGCCAAACTTCCGGGCGCGGCCTGCTCGGCCGGGCTGGGGCTTGGCTTCGTTGCTCCGATGCCGCACGCGTTAGCATGGGTGGGGACGTCCTCGCCGGGAACCTGGAGTGGAGTCAGGCGAGGGGAGAGGGAGGCAAACCAGGATTCGAGGGCCGGAATGACGGGGGCCTGCACGGTGTGCGCAGGGCGCGGGGAGGCCGGCGCTGCGTCCGTCAGGGTCATGACTCCGGTGTCCTGAGTGACTGGGACCCAAGGCGGCGTTCCCCACGGACCTTCGGGTTCGAACATGCCTGCCAGGTCACGGAGGCGGAAGGCTTGCCGGGGAAGTGGTGCGGCGCCTGAGGGTCCGGGCGAGTAGTTGTGACGCCAAGGTCGCTGCGCTCCAAGTCCACAGCCTACCTTGTTGACGGCGCCGCGCCAGGACTCCAGCTTAGGGTAGACGGAACGGGCCCCCCGCTGCCAGGCACGGTGGACCAAGCGTTCAGCTCGACGGTGGAGCTTGGAGGCCGTGTTGGCATGGGGTGAAGGCTGCGTGCCGGCGAGCGGGTCTGACTGCCGCAGCCAGCGTGCCGACTCGCAGTCATTGGCCGCCAGGACGAGGCACGTGGCAATCTCATGATCCTGCTGAGGTGTCCACGTCATGCCAGGGTCCAGCCGCGCCACGTGACTGTCGATAACAGCGCAAGTGATGTTCTGCATGTATTCCTTGTGCTGTTCGAGGGAGCGGCCTGCCACGGGAAGGGTGGCCAGGTCGTGGGGCACCGGCTCCTCAAACCATTTGGTTGGTAGGGGCGGTGCATCGGAGAGAGAAGAGTCGGACAGCAGTCTGTCAAGGTCGTCATCGGTGATCTCGGCTTCAAGCGAAGGGGGCCCGTGATTGGGGGCTGCCGGGGGTTGAGGAGGAGTCGACGTGCTCAGGGGGCCGGGCGCGCTGGTGTCCGGCCCCTGAGATGGAGGAGAAGGCGGGGGCGTGTGGGAGTAGGCGCTCCAGCTCACTCATCTCCCTCCAAGGGAAGTCGATGTCGAAGAAAGACTGGCCCAGGCTCTGGCTTGAAAGGGCTGCCGGGGGCACTTGAGAGCATGGACACGTCTGCGGCTGGGGGAGTTGTACGACGGGGGTCCACAGGGGTCTCTTCCCGCCGTCCCTTGCCGTATCCTGCGAAGTCGATGCACTGGTGTAGCTCCCAACGCTGTCGGGAGTTAAGCTTGGCGATGGGCCCATCAGGAATGGCGTCCTCGCCATGGATCCAGGGAGGCACGCCGGGGCTGGCCAGGCCTGGCTCGGTCACCTTCTGGTACCAGTAAGCCCGGTCGGCGCACACCTTGTGCCCGGCCACGACCCAGGCTTGGTCGAGGAGGCGGCGGGCTTCCAGCTTGAGCTCCTTTGCCAACGCCAACTGGGTACTGGCGTCCACCATTAACAGCTCGGCCGCTCGTCGTGTGCGGGCAGAGGTGTGGGCGAACTCACAGGCAGCGTTGAGCGTGGTCTCCATGCGGGACCAGTCACTGGGGGTAAGCCGGTGTGAGGGGTCGAGGCGCGAGTCGGAGTAGTTTGACGAACCATACGTGAGCGTTGATGTCTGTTGGCTCCGGTTGTAAACCCCGCCCAGAAGGTGCCAGAGGGGTGGCCTTCGGGGGGTGGAGAGACGGGTCGCTCGCGTAGGGCGGCCAATGGTCCACATGACCTGCGAGCGTCGGGTTAGGGCGCTTGAGGGCTGAGCGGTTGGACCCGGCGAGTGGCTCTGGAGATGAAGTTGACGGTGAGGGCGAAGGCTGCTGGACGAAGGCGGTAAGGAGGGCTACCTGCGCGGGGGGAAAGAGGGTGCTTGGGACGGCAGCACTCGGCGTCGTTGGGTACCCAAGGGCGACAGGGTCCTAGGCCGCAACCAGAGGCTTGTACCGCTGCGTGCCAGTTTGTGGCTGCGGGGTAGAAGTTCTGGCCGCCTTGCTCCCAAGCTTTCTCAACCCAATGTTGCGCGCGCTGGTGACGGGCCGTGGAGGCGGTTAGCGCAGCGCACGCAGCGTGGAGGTGAGCTCGGGCCCTTGTTCTCCTCTTGGCGTCCGATTGCTGTCGTGGTGCGCAGCGTTAGCCAAACACCTTACGATATGCGCGGACCCGGCGCACGTATGCCATGGCCGACCCGAGTTCAACTTGGCGTTGAGGGCGGCGTCTAGGGCGTCATGGTCCGGGGCGCTGAGGGGCTCGGGAAGGTCCCCATGCCTCTGGTTCGACTCGTGTGGCCGAAGGGTCGAGGGGAAGCGGGGGCCGTGTCAGACGGGGGGCTGTAGCCGGTTTCTCCGTCATCATGGCTACACCTGCGTCTCCTCGGCTGCCTTGTGCGGACCAGAGCTCACCCTCCTCCGTTGTCAGGTCGTCCAGGGCGCCGTACATGAGGGCGGAAAGGTCCCAGGAGCTGGGAAGAAGGTCAGTTGGCCTTGAGGCCAACAGGCTTCCGAATCCCCCGGATCCAAGGGCAGCAGGGCCCCAGTCCACACCCAGTACTCTTGACGGCCTTGAGCCAATCCGAGAATTCGGGGAAAATGCTTGTAACCCGCACAATCCCAGGCTCGCCGTACGCTGTCCCTGGACCGCCTCCAGCAGGCACGTGCGTCGGACAACTCGGCAAGGATGCGGTGGAAGTGGCTGCGTGCCACGTTCAGTCCTCGGCGGGCGGTGGAGTCGGTCCGGGCAGCGAATGCAAGGTGGTGGCGTAGCTGCTCGGCCTCGCTGTCGGTCCACTTGAGGTCTGAGCCGAGGGCGGGCAGGAGGTACTTGCGGGTCCACGGGCCCTGCTGGTCAGGGATGAGGAAAGACGGTGTCGTGCCATCAGTCATCATCATGATGCCTGCTCCGCCCGCATAGCCGGTCTTGTGCTTTCGGGCCTGCTTCCATGTGTTGCCCTTTCCCTTGCCTTGCTGTTTCAATGATGCTGAGCTCCGGCCTTGAGGTCTGGAGTGGGTGACGCGGGAGCGGGGGAAAGCGGTGCCCATGGCACACGCGGCGCGGGGAACCCGGGGTTGGCGAGCTGAGGCGTGTGAGCAGGTACTTGACCTCGTGTTCCTTGAGCACCGCTACTGCCGTGGGATATGAGGGCTCGCTGGGGCTCCCGGGGTTGTAGAAGTCGGTGCCGCAGCCCTCCGCATTGGCTCGGGCCATCCATCGTTCCCTGTCCGGGCAAAAGTTCCACCCCCCCAGGGAGTAGGAGGCCTCCACTTCATAACGGTTGGTGGCTATGATGTCATCGACGTAGAACACAGCTGATAAGCAGCCCGAAGGTAGATGCCAGCTTGGTTCATCTTGGCCCGTGCCGCCATGTTGCGCATGCCACACGACACCAACATTTTCCTGTATGGCAAGGAAGGTGGGACATGGGCTCGCAAATGGAAGCATTCATCATGTTCTCGTGAACATGCTGCTGTAGCCAACCAATCTTGAACTCGCGGTACTGCTCGGGATCCGTGACAGGGTCAGGAGGGAGCTTCCGTACGCGAAGCGGGGGCGGCTCCTTGTCCGAAGAGGGTGATGCGAGACGATCCGCCGCCTCTCCCCCAGGGGAGGGCGGCGCGGCGGTCTTTGGCGAAGTTGCGGACTGTTTCCCGGGCGCCTCTGGTGCTGGGAACTCGGCGACGAGTGGCGCGGTGGGGGCTGGCGCCGTGCTGAGTAGGGGCAGGGGAGATGGAAGGGGGGCGGATGACGCGAGAGGCGCGGCGTGGGCAGTGATGCGGTCAGAGGCCCTGAGCTGCGGGTAGGCCCTGAGGACCAGGCATGCCCAATTGGCCAACTGCTCTACCTCAGCGTTGATAAGCTGGGACGCCTCAATGACCCTCTCGTCCAACCCGGAGAGGTCGAGGGGAAGGCGGAACCGGGCGCGACCCATCAGTGCAGTGTCGGTTGAGCCGTCCAGTGCGGATGGTGTCAGGCCCAGTGCTTCCGCTGCGCTTCGTGTCTCTTCGGGTGTTATCTCACAGCTGCCCCTGCTGGCCGCCTCGAGGCTTCCCCTGGTCGCTACCAGGAAGACCTGAGCCGCGGCTTCCTTCACGCGGGGTAAGAAAGCCTGGGCGGTTTGGAGTCGCAGCTGTTGTAGGTCCGCCTCATGTCGTCGTGCGCTTTCAGCCCCAGCCGCCTCCAGCCGTTCCGCCCGTTGCAGTAATCGTCTTACTTCCAGTTCCAATTCTGCCTCAGGGGCGAGGGGAGAACTGGGTGGCTCCGCGGGGGCTGTCGGCGGGGGCGAGGGTGAGCTGGGGGCGACTTGGTTCAAGTAGTCCTTGACGGCTTGAGCAGCCCAGAGCTTGCACCCATCGCATTCCCGCGGCTCCGGTCGGGGAACATCGCCTGGCCGCGTTAAGACCACATCGCCACGGTACATGAAACGGTGGATGGCCTCCGCCTCGAAGTCCCAGAGGGGCGGCGCGGGGGTGGTCGTCTCGGGCACGCCAGAGGGGGCTCGCTCGTCCGTACCACATCCTGTTGCGTTCAGGTCCTTCAACCACTCGCCCCAATCATAGTAGGTGCTCCCGGCCATCGTCCATGCCTGGAAGGCGGACTCGTCCCGGTCCAGTCGGCAGGCCTTGGCAGCAGCCAAGTGGGTCACGGCTTCACATAGTAGCTTTCTGGCGGCGTTTTCCGCCGCCCGTATGCTACTGTTCTTGCGTGCTGCCGCCCCCAGGGCCACCCGAGTCATGGTGAGCTTGGCTGAGGCGTCGTCCTTCGGTAGGCGGGTCATGGTGGCGCGGATGTGAGCGCGGCGTAACTGGGCGAGGGAGGCGGAGAGAGAAGAGGATGCCGACGCTGCGGCGTCTGCGGGAGCGGAAGGTGGAGGAGGGGGAGACGGGGTGGTGCTTGGACCTGCCACGTCCACCATGAAGATCTCGCTGTCTGAGTAGTCGGACGAAGCGGTCTCCCAGGCTAGCACGGGGGCCACGGGAGTGCTCATGAAGTCGATGGGGAGAGTAGATCGGGTTCCACGGTCGTTGGTGTACTCCAGTACTTGCCGTTTGTACGAAATGTCTGCTTGGGCGGCGTCCAGGTAATCGCATCCCAACAGCACTTCATACCCCAAGGAGTTGGAGACGAAGGGGCTGATTGAGAAGCTCATGTCGCCGGTACTGACGCAGAGATTCCGCACGTGGCCGCTGGCGGGCGTACGGGAGCCGTCGGCATTACTAAAGGTCATGTCGGTAGGCTCCACCACGTCCAGTAACCGCAGCTTGCGTAGGGCTGAAGTGGATATCATGCTGACGCTGGCGCCACTATCGATCACGGCGATCAGGGTGAGCCATGTCCCTTCGGCGTCGCGAACCTTGATAAGGGCTCGGCACACGCGGTACTGGCGGCCGTCCGTGTCGTGCCCGGAAGCGGCGAGGGCCATGGGCGTGTAGGGGCCGGCAGGGTCAACCCGTGCGGCCTTGCTCCACAGGGCCTCCAGCCAATCATCAGGGGACGAGGACGCGCGGGGTTGTTGGACAAGGGAGACGGTGGCCGGTGGGTGGTGTGCGGACTTGCGCAGGAGAGCCTGCAGTTGTGCGCACACCCGACTGAACACGTTAGCAATGTTCAGGCTGGTCAGGGACCCAAGGGGTACGGCATGCCGCACCACCTTGTTCACAATGTCCGCTGTCAGCTGGCGTTCCGCGTCCAGAGGGTCCGTGGAGGGCACAGGGTCCGTGCGGCCCAAAGGGTCGCCCGGCTTCCTGGTCTTCCAGTTTCGGTCGGACCCCTTCTCCTGGCCAGGGGCGCTGCGGTGGGGAGAGCCCGGGGGCCTTCCGTCACCATGGCCCCTGGGGGAGTCGGAGCGTTGCCATCCCTGCCCCCGCCCCGAAGGTGAAGAAGGTTGGTACTTGCCCCGATCGCTCTTCCAGTCTTGCGCGGGGCCGTAGGCACCCGGCTTACTGGGGAGTGACGGTTGTCTGGGGGGTACGCTTGGGGGTACACCTGGGGGAAGGGGGGCACTGGGAGAACGGGACAAGAGGGGGCCTTGGTCTGGACGGGGGCCACCGGAGGGCATGGGCCCTGAGCCGGTGCCCTGGGAGGAGAGGGCAGGAGGCTTGAGGGCTGACTGCAGAGGCTGTCCAGAACGGTTGCCGCCCCCAGAAGGTACAGGGTCAGGGGAAAAGGCTACCCGCTTGCGAGGCAAGGTGGTGTTCTCAAACTCCCCGACCCTCTTCATGTACACCTCTGGGTCCCATTGCTGATACATGTGGAAGATTTCTTCCTCGGGGGAGGCAAAGGTCCGTGTGCCTGACATGGAGCACCAAGAATCAGCCTCCCACACAGACTCACCGCGTGTGAGGTAGCGAGGAGAGGAAGGTGTCGTCCGCCCACGAGGCTGGAGGCGAGGCGCCGGAGTTGGATCGGTCTCAACCAGGTAGATGGTGTTGTTGGCGCGTCGAGCCTGTGGGGGGGCGAAGGAGCGAGGGACAGGCCTGCGCGGAGGGGGCCCGCGAGGGGGGTTAGGCCTGGCCTCACGGTCGCCGATGACGGCGAGGGTCAGCTGCTCCAGGCGCCGGTTCATGTCGTTGAACGCTGCTCGGTCGACACGGGCTTGAGATGTTGAAGTTGCCCTTGGGCCGGAGTTGCTGTTGTTGTTGCCATTGAAGCGGCGCTCACCCTTGTCCGGCCAGCGCGCGCGGGGCTCGCGACGTGCGGGCTCGGGCGCGGGGTTCGGCCGTGCCGGTCTCGGGGCGTCGTACGAACGAGTCTTGCCGTTGTTGTCGCCTTGATCACGAGAAGGTCGGTCGTTGCGACTCGAAGTAGGCGCCTGAGGAGGGGGCACGAAACGAGGGGAGCGCGGCTCGCGGTTAACGTCGTCGGTATCCCCGTCGCTCCGGGGGTACTTAGCGTTTTCCGCCGCATAGCTTGCGCAATCAATAGCTGATTCCAAATTGCGGGGCCGGAAGAGGTACATCTTGTCTTGGACTTCAGGATGTAGGCCCCGTATAAAGTTGTGCATGTGACTGAGGTCCACAGCGCTGTCTATTCCCAGCTGCGTTAGCAAGCCACGGAAACGATCAGCGTAGTCACGCACAGATTCCCTCTTGCCTTGCCGACAGTTTGCAAGGCGGAAATACAGCACCTCGTCGCGCACTGCGTAACGTTCAGTCAGCGCAGCGCGGAAATCCACCCAATTGGAAAGCCGTTGGGGAACGCACTTGGCCCAAGCCGAGGCGTCTGGTCCCAGTCGGCACCGCGCGGCCGTTAGTCGGTCCGCCTCGGTCCAACGGAAGGCCTCGCTGTGCCGCTCAACCTGATCCAGCCAGTCCGCAGCGGACGTGGACCGGGGGTCGAATACGGTCAGCGAGTTGAGGGCTGAGGGCGTCAGGCCTCGCTCCATGATGGTACTTGAGCGGAAGGCCTGCGGGGTTTTGGTAGGGGAGGGAGGGGAGGGAGACGGAAGCACGCAGAGGTTACCCTGAGGGGTGCTCTTGTCCCTGAGCCTCGCTGAGGCTTGGTTACGAGCCCTCGCTGCTGTTAGAGCGGGGGAAAGAGAAACACAAACACGAGCTGGCTGTACGCCCTTGCCCGGGCTACCGCTGCAGTCGGCGCTGACGGGTTGAGATGCGTAACTTGCTGCACGCAGGATCCACTGGCGCAGCTGTGATCCAAGGTCCCGCTACCAACGGCGGAGCGTGTGGTCCACCAAGTGGGGTAACCACCCCAAAATTTTTCGCGCGGATACTACCCGTAGATGCGTGTCCACTTACTTGCAGGAGGTTACCACTGGTGACTAACGGTCCGTGCCCTAGGATCGCACAGCTGGCGCTATAGTGTGTGTGAAGACACAACTAGGCGCTAGTGGGTTGCGGCTTGGGCCTGGACAGACGATCCAGGGGCCTTGGGGTTGAAGGTAGGCTTTGCGGAAGCGTACTTTATGAGGTGCGGAAGCGTGTAGGGCTCAGGTAGGGGGTCTTAACCGCCTCTTCTACCTGTCCAAGTGTCGGGGTTGTTGTCACGCAAGCAGGGGACCTGAGGGTGTCCTGCTGCTGCGGGAGGGGGGCAGGGGTCACACGGAAGGTGGGAGGCCTGCGGAGGAGAGAGAGAGAGGCGGCGGTGCCTGGGGGTTACGACCAGGGGCCGTGCAGATATGAACCACCGACGATGTGTCTTGCTGTACGGTACGGGAGGATGACTCACACGACCTGTTGACACGGATATACGAGCAGTACGGCAGGGGGTCTTAACCGCGCTTCT